>RYYW01000601.1:5374-29888 GCA_013621005.1 Aeschynomene evenia | reverse complement strand
AATCCTGACCTTATAGGTAACGGCACTATTCATGCAAGTTTCAACTTTAGTCGCAACCTAGCTTCAGCCGCAAGACAACTCAATTTTGCAATTTTATGTTAGGACCAAGTGTAAACAGCAAATGAAAAATTAAATACAACTAATAATCAAAAGGCTAAAATGACAATCTACACTAAAGCTGGCAATGTAAGTAAAAGACTACTATGCTGCAACTGCTGTTATAATGCTGTTATAATGCTGCAATTGGTATAATGCTATTCTGAATTTAAAATGATGAAAATGTTATGATAAGATGTTAAACCATATGAAAGTTCAATTCAGTTCCACAATTCAGAATATCACAGAATCAGAATTTGCAGCAATTAGAATTTGCTAATGCTAATGGAGAAAATACAGCAATAACAGAATTAGAATCAAAATCACTCAAATCTGCAAAATACACAAACACGAAATTGAACAACATTAACAAAGCAAAATAGACACAAACACAAACACAACAGAATTAAAGTGAAACAAAATTGCAAAACCAGAATTAAGACTAATTAAGATCACAATCAAACAACAATGACATAATCAAAATCTAAACTAGGTTGCATATAATTTCGAAGTCAAGATTGCAAATTGCAAAATGCAGAATTGCAAATTGAAAACATAATTTCAAAATCAGAAATCCAGAACAAAATTAAAATCAGAACAAACTATTAACATATTCACAACACAATCACTTAATACCATTGAATTCCACGACAACAGCGCCAAAATTTGATCAATTGCCGAATTGACTCAAATTAAAACTAGGTAACTTGTAGACAAGTGGAAAACCTAGGTAATTTTCCCAAGGAATTCAATAGTTGAGAAGTGATCATGCAAAATTAGTTAGGATTGGGGGATTTGAACATTCAAATTATAAACAAGTAAAATCAATTAGGACTTTTATCAAATATGTAGAATGCTAACTCAAGGAATTCAGATTATAATGTTCAAATCATTGATTCATTAATCTTTCATAAATTCTTTCAAGAATTCAAACCGAATTCAGATATAAAATAAACCTCTATTCAGATATGATTTAACTCATGAAAACCTCCATGAATTAATCTCAACATACTTGAATCAATTCTGAAATCTCAAAAACTGAATTCAAGAAGTTGAGATTGAAGCACAATTTCAATTTACTTACATCAGAAACCTCTAGATTTAGGAATTTCTCTCAACTTTAAAGTATCAATTCATAATTCAAAAACCTCTAGAATTATGAATTGAACTCATAGCTCAATAAATCAGAAAACCTTCATGATTGATTGAATTATGGAGAAGAGGAAGAGAGAAATTAGAATTCAAGATAGAATTATGAAATAATTACCTCTAGGATTTCATATCAAATCTCAATGCTCATTATGATCCTTCACCCTCAAACTAGCTAGGGATTTAGTTCCTCATGATCATTAGGAACTCAGAAAATAAGAGGAGAGAAAAAGAGAAAAACGAAAAAAGAGAATTGTTTGAGAGAAAAGTAATGTAAATCCTAAATCCTAAAATTTGAAAATATAAAAAAATGATTCAAAAGTTCTTCCTCCAATATGAGCTGAGCTTTATATAGACATAAAAGAGAAGTGAAATGACTAAAAAGACCATAACCACACTTTTACAAACATAATAAGCAAGGGAAAATTGTACACTTGTACAAAATATTACAAATAAGACAACTCACCGATTCTGCAGCTTCTATCCGCGACATTGCAGCTAGCTTCTGAACCCTTTAATGAACTCTTTTAGCCTCAAGCGCTGAAGAAAAGTTGTGGCTCTTCCTCTTCGCTTTCCACAGCCACAAAGATCATCCAATTCCAGTAAGTGTAGCTCGAGATATGGCCAATTTAGTGACTGCTGATCCAGAGTGCTGTCACATAATGCTGCAGTAACTTTGAGTCCACATCTACGCTCCTTCGTGACCTCAATGGATTTCGAGCTCTGAAGATGAAATGTAGTCGTGTGTCTTATCTTTTCAAAGCCGTTGAAATCAGGTGATTCAAACCTCTGTAGCTTCGGTTATGATTTCTGCAACACTGATTGCTCAGGAGTGCTACAACAGAATTCTGCAGCAAGGATGCCCTGAGTTGAAGCTTGCTTCTGATATCCTTAAGCTCTGAATGGACTTTTGCACTCTTTCATGAAAGTTGTAGATCTGTTGCCTGACTTTCCAACAAGACAAATAACACAAAATTCCAATTTCTATAACTCAAGTTATGTGGCAATTACAGAACAGTGCCAGAAAGTGTAAAATGCTGGAAAAAATGCAAAAAGTCCCAAGTTAAGTTCCAAATGCCAAATATGATGCAAAAATAGTTAAATGGCATGCATAAAAGGGAATTAAGTAATGGAAATCATGCTCTATCAATCGGCCTACTGCTCCCATGAGCATCTCGCCTTGGTTTGAACCTGGCTTCTTCACACAACAGTAAATCTTTACTTCATTCAACCCTAACTTGTAAACCAGTTTCTTAGCTTGGTAAAATTTCTTATGGATTAAATCTGGCCATTCTGTAAGCTCCCCAATCAACTGACTGCACTGTTCGAAGGAACTTTAGCTTTGATTCCCATCGGACTTAATGCTCAGCATTCAAACGGCCAAAGATAACTCCGAATGTGCGCACCCTGGCCACAACAGTTGATTTGCGATCTCTAGCAGTGTGAAGAAACTTTGATCATCTTGGTTTGGTGGTTCCTCTGTCAGTCCCTGATCACCCCTACCTTTAGGGAAAAACCCGCCATATATCATCTCATTGTACCTGTTCAAGTTATCCTCGCATCTCGATCTCCCCGTGTCCCCGTGTCATGGTCTTGTGTCCATTGCATTCCACTGTAGCTACTTTCATCGTGCATGTGATCGGTGGTCATATCCATCACCTCTTGTTTTGTCCACACAAAGTAGTCTTACTTGAAGCCACGCTTCATTAGATGAACTTCTACCGTGTCGATATCTAGAAGCCTTCCGCACCTACACTTACAAAACGAACATCTAGTTGTCCCCTCACTCTGATATTGTGTCGTCCGACAAGCCACCTCAACGAATTCATGCAGACCCCTCAAAAATCCTGGTTTTAAACCGCTTCGGTCTATGTGCAACCAATAATACATCCATGAACGATCTGGTCTAGACATTGTCGTTGATGGTGTAAATCATTCTGATTTTAAACTCTGCCAATTCTGACTTGTCATTTAATTTACGATTTAATCAACCAGTATTGCTGGAGTTCGAGGACCAGTCTCAGACTAAGTCATCTACCCTAAGGTTTTGCAACGTAATTAACACAATCAACAGTCAGTATTTGTCGGAGTTCAAGAACCGGTCTTTGGTATCTTGTAATTGTTATGGTTTCGTGTTCCAATCGTACGTCGTGGATCATACCAATCACAGTAGAAGAGCATAACCTTTTTGGTCGGAGCCCCTACGTACTCGAACTCTAGTGTCTCCCTAATCGTACCAAACCAATCTCGCTCCCCTTCACGCGCATCACCCTTCACAGAAACCCTAGAGTTGAATGTTGTACCAAATTGAAGATGAATGCCTTGAGTAGAGGTATGCGAAACCATGTGATTATTTGACGATTCTTACTATCCCACTCCTCTAATCTTTTAGTAAATACAATGTTATTATCATCCTTCTTTTTGATAGGTTCCTTGATGTCCCCAGTAACATAGCGCCAAAGTTTGCGACCTTTAAGAAATCCACGAATAGCTTCAACCGAATGGGCACAACTTTTACCATTGAGAATAATATGAATGGGTTGAGAAATTTCTGTCTTATCCATAGCAAGTGAAAAAGTGCACAAAGTGGATTATGAATGCAAAAATGGAGGCTAAAACCGGAAAAATTGCACTGAAAAACATTGGAACAGGTTTTCTGATCAATTCCACATCAGCAGACACGTCAACAACCTCATCAGTAGCCACGTTAGCAAGATGGAGACCACGTGGCGACACATCAGCCGTCCAGACACTTAAGCTGAGCCATTTCACACGGGTCAACATGCATGTCAAAATCGGGTCAGCTCACGGTTCAGAAGTGGGTCGGCCTCGCGGGTCCAGTTCTAGTTCAAGTCAGAGCGCGTGAGATTCACGTGCAGAGGGAGGAGAAACACGTGATGGCTCATGTGGAGGTGTTTGGCAGCGATTTCAATTGCTTGACACTCACTAGAGAAAGACGGTTAGAGTAGTGCTGGCGGTGTTGAGAAAAAAATGTTAGAGAGGTAATTTGAGTGGCAGAAATTGGACCACCACAAGGAAAGAGAGTGGGGTAAAACCACAGTGAGAAAGATCCACCAAAAGTGTTCCTAAGCTTTAATACTAAGTTAGAGATGATTTTAACGAATGGATTGAAGAGCAGTTCTTTAAAAGCCTTAATTCATAAACAATTAGTTACATAAAAAAATATATAAACAAATTCCT
Organism: Aeschynomene evenia; assembly: GCA_013621005.1. Taxonomy (NCBI): domain Eukaryota; kingdom Viridiplantae; phylum Streptophyta; class Magnoliopsida; order Fabales; family Fabaceae; genus Aeschynomene; species Aeschynomene evenia. Next base: position 25,442 of record RYYW01000601.1, on the reverse strand, counting down.
AACCTACTACCTCCACTAAACCTACTCCAACCACCACAATTCACTAATTTGTCCAACTAGGACAATCCATTAATGTCTTCTAATTTGTATCATTCCATCAAGTTATATTTTATAATAATGTTTATCATACAACAAAAATACGTTTAACGAGCATTCAACGTGTGTTTTAAATAAAGACGTAATGTGTGCTATATGTATAGTATACGTACGTATAGCACACATTACATCTCATATATAGCAACGTTGGATTCTCGTTAGACGTATTTATGTTATACGACAAATATTATTGTATATTTTATCTAGCGATAGTTGATTATGGGGTTTGCTTAGTAGGCCATATATAACTAGGTCTCTACCTTTTGCTTAACCCAAAATTCTGTTTATAAAATGGTAATTATTTTTTAAAGCTCTTTTATACTAGTCTTATATTAAAAATTTTTATTCAATAAATATGGAAAACTAAATAAGAGAAAATTATGATGAAAAAGTCAATATAATTTATTATGATGTTCCTTGTTTTAATGCTATATGTTCATAGCAAAAAGAGTTTAGTGATTCCAAAAAGAGAGGTCCCTTAAAATTTATTTTATATATTTTATTTTGTAGTTAATTCATCAAATTTAAATTAATAACTACCTTTAATTGCAGGGAGGGGGTCATGTAGCACAAGAATCGAAACCTCTAGAGGCTTTTGAGTTGATTGCTAGATGGTTCTCTTATTATGATATATAACCAATGATACATTTTTTGGGAGTTTTATTCTTTCTCTAATTTTCTTTTACTTCATCATGTTATGTATGTATGTTACTTAGTTTAGTAACCTTACATGACTAGTATGTGACTATCATCTGCTGAAAAGGGGAAAAGACATTCCTAAAAATGTTCTTGTGTAAAACTTGTAACGACAAATGGCATTATACTACACAACAAAAGGCATTCCAAACATATTTTCGTTCTTCTCATAATAGAGTCTTGTTATATGTATAACACATAATACTTACAATGTAACAAACAACGTATAATACGGAAATTAGGAAACAGAATTGAAAAATGCGCGTTTTGTATACCCACTCTCACGGACGCGCGCGTGTACAGTACGAGCGTAAGCGAACACATTTTAACACATAAAATGAACCATATTTCAATAGCAAATGAACACATTTGATTATCAGAAATGAACATATTTATTCATTATAATGGACACATTTAAGTAGAAAAGAATGAACACATTTACTTAAATAAGCATCTCAAGCTCATTAATCTTATCTTTTTGCATTATATTATGTGTTTAATTAGTTAAGGTGTATGCATGTGTTGATTTTGCATCGTATTATGTGTTCAGTTACAATATAAATATGTGTTCACTTTGCATTGTATTATGTGTTCAGTTGTGGTATATTTATGTATGTGTTCACTTTGCATTATATTATGTGTTCAGTTACAATATAAGTATGTGTTCACATTACATTGTATTATGTGTTCAATTGCAATATATATGAATATGTGTGTATTCATTGTTTCATATATTATGTGTTCATTGTGACTTAACTTTAATACATATGTATTCATTTGCTAATAAATAATTTTATGACCGAAGTATTACTTGATGTGTTCATTTTAGGTTGTCATATGTGTTCATTTAATCTTATACAATGTGTTCGTTGCGCAGAATTAGTTCTAATCTGAGAAGAAAAATAATGTTCTTGTTTGAAACTAAAACAACCTGAAATAAACAAAGATTGATGAGTTGTATGATGAAAAGAAATTAAGAATCTCATTAGATATCATTAAATTCATTGTTAAAAATGAATTTAGTTGATGAACATATGAAATCTACTTCTTCTTCATCATCACTTATGTCATTGTTATACAAACAAGTTGCAGAGAAGAGTTACAAAAAAAATAAATTTTCTAAACTAAGAATCATACAAAAAAAAAAGAGTGGAAGAATAATGCAGAAGAAGCATAAGAAGAAGAAGAAGAATGCAGAAGCAGAAGCAGAAGAATGCAGAAGAAGCGGAAGAAGAAGAAGAATGCAAAAGCAGAAGCAGAAGAATGCAAAAGCAGAAGCAGAAGAATGCAGAAGCAGAAGAAGAAGAATGCAAAAGCAGAAGAAACTAAAAGAAAACAAATAGAAGGAAAAACGAAAATAGAATGAGCGCGTGAATATGGTTTGCATCAATTTGGTATGTGTGGCAAATTATACGTTGTATAGTACGTTGTTAGTACACAGCGTTGTACAACTAGAATTTCTGCTCATAATATTATGACATTATATATATATATATATATATATATGAGTAGGTTTCACTATTTTATAATATTTATCTCATAAAACTATTTTTATTTTGACAAAAATAAAATTTACTACTATACTTTCTAGATCTCTTTTTTTGGTGTTAGGAGAAATATTAGAACAATCATTTTTCATTCTAAGATCTCATTTTTATCTTTGATATTAGAGAGATGATATATCAAATATTTATCATCATGAATCTTCATGAACCATCTCTTTTCATTTCATGGCTTAGATTCTTATGTTCTTGAACACACTTTATTCATGGTTTATAATGGAACTCCAACAACTCATTTTCTTCTATCTATGGTCGTGGGTATAGCATAATGGGTGTACCAAAATATGTATTTTATTTATCTCATCATTTCCATGCAACACATATTCATAAACAACTCAAGATTCAAGCCTTTTTATTTTATTAATACACAACCAATGTAACCGCCAAGTAATTAGCCCTTAATACTTAAGTCACTTTATGCCAATTATTAAGAGTCACGTCCTGATTTCATAGCTTTATCTTTTACTTTTAAAATATAATACGCGGAAAATAGGCGGGAGTAAAATTTTCGTAAATGTTTTGCGGAATATGAAAATAAGGGCCTTGCGTGTACGTAAATCGAGTAATAAAAACAATGTATAATGTACTGAATAAATGCATATCATATGTCATCATATAAAACATAATAAACTCTCATCACATCATCAATCAAAGATAAATACTATGTGTCATACCACAAGCCCAAAACTGAGACTCCACGATAAATACACATCCAATAAATAGGTGCCAGCTAACATAGGTCCAGACTCAGAAGACATAAAACCAAAAACTGAATAAATCCATAATGACAGTAAATCAAATAATATGTCTATAGAACTGAGAAGCTATAACGTGATCTAAAGCTGTGCAGACTCCTCGTTCGCTCCATGGTCCTGCTCTGTCTGCTCCTCTAAAATGTGGGAAAAACATAAGTTTAAAAAGAATGTTTTCCCGGAACCTCTTACCTAGGTGCGTCTTGTTCATTTTATTAATATATTTAACATTGGATAAATAAATAAGTGTCATGGGGTATACTAGTTCTCCTAAACACATATATGGAGAATACATCATAACATAACATGTAACATCACATAATCATTCATCAGTGTCTTTGTTTTAATCTTTGTTATACCACCCTCCTGTATATATCTTCTACATCACCGGCCCCTTGGCATGAGCTCACCCTAATCATAATGGGGAGAGGGGGTTTCACCTTCCCGTACGAAGGCTACCTATCATTAACTTTGCTATAAGCGCAACTTTTGTGACGTCTGTGTCTTTGTCATATAACTTTAACTTTGGAAACGCGCGCGCACACTCACACACAAACACACACACAGATATATAACATAATAACATAAGACATCATCACACAATAACTTATAACACACATTACAACTCATATAATCATACATAAATCATATATAACATCAATACAAGTCGTAGAACATATTAGGGTACATAAAGGGTCAAAACAATTAATTTTCGCAAAAACTGCAGTATTGTAATTGATTACAGTAGGGCTAATCGATTACAGTAATCAATTACACAGCCTCTGTAATCGACTAACAGAGAGTCATGTTTTCTCGCGATTGGAAATTCTCAGCTCGTAATCGATTAATCACTTGTGGTAATCGATTACAAACACGAAAATTCTGATTCTAGGGTTCCAAAACACGTTTTTCATAAGCCAATGGCTAAAACTTTAATCTAGAATCATTCCAATCGATAGAAAACAATGATACACACAAACCAATCGGTAAAACACTTTATCTTTGAAAATCTATCGGTAAAACATAACCCTTTTATAAACCCTAATGGGAAAAACGAGATAACATCAATAATATATATCATCATGAATAAGAATTATCACGAAAAAACAATTACAAATGCATGTCTAGAACCCCTACCTCTTATAGAACTCCTAAGAAAAGCGTAGAGATACCCTTTCCCAACGTAAAACACGTTCTTGCTTTCTCTCTTTAGCCCCACGAATGGTAGGACAATAGAAACAACTTCTTTTGGAGAATATGAATCGGTAGAAGGATGTGTATCAGTGAGAGGGTTCAGAATATGTGATCGTTGTTGTGTTTCTCTCACTACTCTTCACCTTCTAGGGACCCTTCCCAAAGAAGTGAAGAAGAAAAAGGAGCTGAGGAAACAAACTCGCCCACCTCTGAAGAAGATGTCTCATGTTTCTCATTTGAAAGAAGAGGATCTGGGCATGAGAGTACTCAAAATATGCTTGCATATCCACCTCCGAGAGGTGCTTCTGAGCTAGTTCTCTCAGAACCGACTACCTCTAAGATTGCCACAGTATCTTCTCAGCAACTAGCAGAACGAATCAATGAAATGAGGATCCACATTCAAGGATCTGAGGCTGAACTTCAACAACGACATAAGTTGGGAGAACCAACTTCTGAGGCTGGAACTCACGCCTTAGAAACCCACCAAGAGCATGGGGAACTCATGTCTCAGCAGGACAAGTAGTGTCTGTGGCTTCTAGCACTGATATTATTTCATAAGCGGTCACAGATACTACAGTCGTTGTAGGAGTTGCAGCAACTGAGACATTTGTCGCTTGAAGCATCTTAAATGTTTCAAAGACTGAGGAACCTTCTCAGGGGGAGCCCCGAGGTTCTGAGCTTGATATCACTTATTAAGTTCCCTCAAGCTTCAATCAACCAGCAAGTCAAAATTCCTTCTCTGGCCTCCTTTTCAACATGGATTTTTTTGTTGAAGATAGGATGCACTCTCTTCCCTCAGTATCATTTCGACCACATGCATCCTCTGAGAAACAGAAGGACAAGGTCCATTGGGTCCATGCCACTATGTGAACATTCCAACTCCCTTGTTTTATCTCAACCTCAACCACCATCTGTCTATGATCCAGCGGCTGATTTCATTCAGCCTTCTGAGCACATTACTTAGAATGTGGATGCTGCTACCACAACTTTGGAAGAAGAAAACCAACAAACACATCGATTCCTCTGATATCCTCTCTTCCTCCAAAGGCTGCTCCTGATGTAGGAGTCAAGGATCTACTTGCAGGAGTTGTACAACTTCTGAGATACATCGCTTGAAGGATTTAGCTTAGAGTGTGTGTGATGGTGTTCTTACTCTAGCCACCCTCTTTTTAATGTAACAAAGAGGGAGAAAATACAGAAAATATTTTGGCTATGTTAAGAATAAATATGCTAGGACTTTGGGAGAGTTCTAGGTTCTAAATCTTTTTGGCATTAAAATTTTGGCATTCAATATATATTTTTTTGCATCTCGTATTTCTTTGTGAAATGTAATGTTGATTCACTCAATGAAAAACAAACTACATTTGTCTTTCAATACTTACATAGTTGGTGAGGGATAATATGGTCTCAATAAAGTTGGGACCATCACATGGATTATTTATTTTATTGTATAATTGTCCCTCATTCCCCATATATATATTTTATTAAAATTGTTATTAAGTCCCTCAATTATTTTCTTATTTTATTAACAAGTTATTGCTATTATCAAACATTGACCTAATCAGAGCCGCATACCACCTTCTTCCTCACCCTCTACCGCCGTCACGCACACCATAATTCCTTACCCTCAAACGGCAACGCAAGTCCCCCACTAACCCTCAAACACCACTTAATTTTCTAATCAATTTAACTTTTATTTGTCAGTCGATCTTCCTGTGCAAACACTAACAAAGGTTGACATCCAATATCAAGGTTGTTTCAACAAAATTTCAAGGATATATAAAATATAGAACCTATAGATGGCCATGAAGTACAAGGATATGTCCATGGCTTAGCAGCAAATTTTGCCAGAAACCTCACATTCATAGTGATTAAGTCCAAACTTTAAAGTGATTCTTGGAAACATACTTATAGTCTAACATATATCACAGGCAACATGTATTCTTCTAACTCACATATCCCAAGCTGATTTAACCACACACAAATAAATAGATTAAACATTATTTTTCTTAATACAGTTTGTACACCAAAGCAAAAGGAAACACTCAATCTTGAAACCGGGTGGCATCCAAGAATAAGAATCAGCATTATTAAGACTTTATAGCAGCAAGAGATTATGATGCCTCTACTTCGGCTCCACCGCTAAGTCCGTCATGGAACGCTCTGTTTCTTTAGATTCTGGCTCGATTTCGGCATCGGCGGAGACTACCCTCTCTCTGCAACGACCATGTCCGAGTACGCTAATAAGAGGACACGTGGCGCGTTCATAGCCGCGGTTCAGTTCTGGACATTGAGATTCTTGCAAAGCAAGAGAAACTGGCTCAGTTCAAAGCTGCGAACGTTTGAGGTAAGGATTATGGTGCGCTTGACGGCGGTAGAAGGTGAGAAAGAAGGTGGTTGCGGCTCAGATAATTAGTCATGTTGATAATAGCAATAACTTGTTAATAAAATAAGAAAATAATTGAGGACTTAATAACAATTTTAATAAAATATATATATGGAGAAGGAGAGACAATTATGCAATAAAATAATAATTCATGTGATGGTCCAACTTATTGAGACCATGTTATCCTTCACCTACATAGTTCACACAATGCGAAATTATATTTCTGTTAATATTAGATGTCTTCCAAAAAAATAACGTAAGTTTCTCATAAACTAATGTTATTTTCTCAAAGGAAGCCAGAATGTATTCTAATTAAGTTTGAAAAAACTAAACAGAAAAACATTTCAAACTTAATCAGAAAAGCATTTATATCAAACAAAATATTTATCTTGAAAATTAGATTGTTATCATCAAAAAATGGGAGATTGTAAGCTCCAAAACCTTTCTAAGAGTAATTAAAATTTCAAAAATTACTCAGAAGTATCAAATTGTTTAATGATAACAAGTCTAATTGTAAGATAAAAGATTTTGATTGATAAAAATTAATGTGTGTGCTAGTGTTGCTCAGAAAGCTTGAATATGAGAATGATAGTTGAAATTGAGATTGAGATTTAGAAGATGCATTAGTAGCTTCAAGTATGCAGGTTAAATCAAATGCTGAGAAGCACATTAAAGGTGTCTCAGAAGGTAGACAAAAATGCAGCCCTCAAAAAAAGAATAAAATCTTCTCAAAGCCTCTCAGAAATCAGTGAGAAATTTTCGTTCTCTGAAGGCAAATCCCTTACTACATTCTAAGAAGGAGTAAGGATTTTTGTAACGATAATGTTATTTGACAACTGAGGAGTTGTCAAAAGTGAGACAACCCGGACGACACCGGTGCAGCCTAAAATGAGGATGCACACAACTAAGCAAGCCACACACATACAGCCTAAAATAAGTGGTCTATCCAAGCAAACTTCCTCAATCACCCAAATCTCTAACATTTCTCTCTCTCCTTTAGTTCCCGTTTCAGTTAATATCTCCCTCTGTTTCATCTACCTTGGTCTTTCCTTCATCATCATCCCGATTGCATCAAGACAACCATTGCATCATATTCCATAACAACCCGCTACCATCTTCCCTATTGCTGGCGCGACATCGACACCCATCATCCCTTTGCTGACACGGAAGAGGTCGAAAACACAAACAGTCCACTGGCGCCATGGAGTTTGAAGTTGTTGAAGACAAAAGGAAAAAGGTAAACGATTTCGTCTTTAATCTTCCATCATTACCGCCAAGTCAGACACGTTGGAGAGATTTGGTGAGTAATTTTTCTTTGAGTTTTGGTTTGGGTTTGGTTTTATTTTGGTGTTTATTGTTTCAAGTTAACTAAATCCACTTCTGAGTATGTTATGTAGTGTTAATGGGTTATGAAAAATGGAGTTTTTATGGAAAATATAATGTGGGTGGTTAATTTGAATAGTTTTTTGGACTGTTAAAAAGATGATAAATGGTGGGTGGAGTTATTTAGAACTTGTTGAAATTGTATTTGGAGGATTTGATCTTGTTTTTGCAGTTGATTTGCATTGTAAGCGTAGTAATGTAGTTGCATTTGTTGATAACTCTTTTGATAATAGTTGGTTTATTTTGTAAAGTTGCTGATAACCGAGTTATGATGTTATGAATGCAGCAATTAACCAATTGCATTCATTATTAAATAACTGTTGATTTTGTTTATAGGTTTATAAATTAGTTATAAGCAGTTGTTGGTTTATATTCTTTGGGGTATATGTATTTTTTGTTTATTATGTAAGCGTTGGTAATGTCAATGCATATGTTGATTACTTGGTTCACACGGGTTGGTAACTTTTTGAAGAAGCTGATAATCGAATTTGTTGTCAGTAGTTGGTTATATAATTGTTGATTTTCAATGTATGTGAATAGAGATTACTTAAATGAATAATATTTATTTCATGAAAAAGTGATTGTTGAATATTAGAGAGTTCAATGGAGGGTGAAACAAGTAACAAGACGTTTGTAGAAGTTGAAGCAAAAATGTGTAAAAACAACTGATACTAGAAATATTGTCATTGAAGTAAGTTTTTTGACAAGATAGATTTGTTCTTTATTGATTTATGTAGTTTTGTAGTAGGTTATTGATTTTATATTTGGTGCTTGATTTCAGGATTCCACCAACGCAACGGTTTCATCACATGGAATGAATTCCGAAGTTTCAATGCAGACAAGTGTTGAAGTAGTAAGTGGTCCAATTTTGAACAAAAGGATAGCGATCGTGAATGTGACACGATGTATCGTTTTAATTGTATCAATTAGTTATTTATTATTGTTTGTGGCACATCAATTGCTGCTCATGTAACTGTCATTTTTTGGAGGATATTTATGTTAAAGAAGGTGCATGTATAAATTGGTGGATGAACAATTTGAATGTGTAATTATGTCATTGATAGGACAGGTAGAATTGTGGATATAGATGGTAAATACATGTTTTCATATGATGATGTAAATTTTTTGGTAGGATTATAGTTTGTTTCAGTGTTAGTGGATGTTTTGAAAGAGATAGGATATGAGGATATAACAAGATTCTCATGGGGCCGTGTGAAATTTCACGACCCCCCCGTGAAGCTTGCTGAGTTTGTGCATGTTGTAATATAAAATTCCACGAGGTGGTGTTGTTTTACACCACCCCCCATAGGAATGTACATCATTGTTGTAATTATCACGCCCCTTGAAAATAAAACACTTGTTTTACTTTTTACATCTTCAAGTTTGTGATTCGCATTTATTTGAATATGGATTAATTATATTGCATAATTATAATGCAAGTCTGGAATAGAAATTGAAATATATTATACTCGGAAGTGAATTTATTATTCAACTTCTAAGGGAAAATAGCATACATATTGGACTTAGTAACTCCAACCAAAATAGGCGTACATGAGCATACATGACAAAACAACTCATATTTGGTCATTGTAGTTACATGCATTTTCTAACCTTACTCACTATCCGAGTTAGACAAATAATTGGTCATACTATTCCTGAAGAGAGATGCGGTCACAATGTGAGTGAACAGTTGTAGTCTCTTTTTTCATTTCGTTTGTATGTTGCTGGTAACTTTATGCGTTGAGTTGATATTTCGTTCGTATAAAACTGATAACTTTTATTTTACCTGCTGATACTTTGACTATATGTTTATTGACAACACCATTTGAGCTTTCCAGACATCTAGACTACATTATTTAGGCTAAATATAGTGGATACCAATTTTAATTGTGTTGATAACATGTGATTGTTAGTTGATAACTGTTATTTAGTTTATTGATAACATGTCGTAGTTAGTTGATAACCATGATTTAGTTTGTTGATAATAATTTACGCCTATGGTAACATTTATGATCTATAAACTAAATAAATAATGGTTATCAACAAACTAAATAATGGTTATCAACAAACTAAATAACATTTATGGGCGTAAATTATTATCAACAAACTAAATAATGGTTATCAACTAACTACAACATGTTATCAATAAACTAAATAACTGTTATCAACTAACAACCACATGTTATCAACACAATTAAAATTGGTTATCCACTATATTTAGCCTAAATAATGTAGTCTAGATGTCTGGAAAGTTCAAATGATGTTGTCAATAAACATATAGTCAAAGTATCAACAAGTAAATAAAGTTATCAGCATTATACGAACACAGTTATATATCAACTCAACGCATAAAGTTACCAGCAACATACAAACGAAATGAAAAAAGAGACTACAATTGTTCACTCACATGTGACTGCATCTCTCTTCAGGAATAGTGTGACCAATTATTTGTCTAACTCGGATAGTGAGTAAGGTTATAAATGCATGTAACTACAATGACCAAATATGAGTTGTTTTGTCATGTATGCTCATGTACGCCTATTTTGGTTGTAGTTACTAAGTCCAATATGTATGTTATTTTTCCTTTGACGTTAAATAATAAATATTACTTCCGAGTAGAATATATTTCAATTCCTATTCCAAGACTTGCATTATAATTATGCAATATAATTAATCCATATTCAAATAAATGCGAATCACAAACTTGAAGATGTAACAAGTAAAACCAAGTGTTTTATTTTCAAGGAGCGTGATAATTACAACAATGGTGTACGTTCCTGTGGGGGGTGGTGTAAAACAACACCACCCCGTGGAATTTTATATTACAACATACACAAACTCAACAAGCTTCACGGGGGGGGAGGGGGGGTCGTGAAATTTCACACGGCCCCATGAGAATCCTGTTATATACTCATATCCTATCTCTTTCAAAACATCCACCAACACTGAAACAAACTATAATCCTACCAAAAAATTTACATCATCATATGAAAACATGTATCTGTAAGCTCCAGAACCCTTCTGAGAGAATTAAGCATAAATTCTCTTAGAGTCATGAAAGTTTTAATGATAACAAGGTAAGCCATAAGTATAAATTTTACTTAAGGTTTTGCTAATTTGTGCGCTAAGTGTCTCAGAAAGCTGTAAATTATTGCAATGCCATGAGCAAAGACCAAGACAAAACATCAAGTAACCTCGAGATCAATTGATAAAATCATAGCGCCAAAGATATCAGAAAGGATATCTCAGAAGCGCAGAAGGTGAAAACATGCTTCTGAGGAAAGAACACTGTCGCCTCAGAAGGGTCTCAGAAGACCTCGCGACTAGTAGTTCTCAGAAGGGTCTTCCCTCAGAAGGTTAGCCTCAGAAGTCCGTACAACTCTTAGAAGGATGGACTCAGAAGCAACCAAGTGTCTGGACTCAAGGAAGTGCAAACAGACTCAGAAAGCTCGCTACAACTAGCCAAGGAAGTGGGAACACGCGCACTGTGCAGTTCTGAAAAGTTCCTCGTTTTGCGCTGACTGTAGCAGGGAGCCGTTCTGAAAAGGACACAGCCACATAAGCAAAGTGAAAGCCTCTAATTTCGCGGCTCTTTGATGCCTATATATATGAGTTCAATTCCAGAGCAATGTGACGAAACTCTTGCACTAAAACTCTTGATTAAACGTGCCAAAACTCTGTTGAATTGAAAATCATTTTGCGAAAACTTAGAACTTTCTCAGAAAGACAATTTTTACGAAATTGTTTTTCTAACTTTGCAAAATCTTCTAGTTCTGAATTGGTGTAAATTCTTACATTTGTAAGTTAATCCTAGAAGTCTACTAAGTGTAAAACTAGGTTTGTAACTTAGTCTTGGTAGTTGTTTTCGATCAAAACAAACTTTCTGAAAAACGCTAAGTCCTTCGTTGTTTGAAGGCAGTTTTAAGTCCTCTAGTGTTTGAGGCAAGGAAGTCCTCTGTTGTGAGGCAAGGAAGTCCTTAATTGTTTAAGGCAACGAAGTCCTCTGTTGTGAGGCAAGGAAGTCCTCTGTTGTGAGGCAAGGAAGTCCTTAATTGTTTAAGGCAAGGAAGTCCTCTAGTGTGAGGCAAGGAAATCCACTTCGGGTTGTGAAGTGGTGGAAGTCCTTTACGTGGTAAAGGCAGTGTTGTCTGGGAAGGCACATTAAGAAGAATATCTAAGAACTCTCAACTAAAGGTTGAGGACTGGAGTAGGTTGGTTATAACCGAACCAGTATAAAATCCCTTGTGTTAAGCTTTTCTCCCTAACTCATTACGTGTCCAAATCTTTGAGAAAAACTCTATCACAACTTTAATCAAGAGGTCTTTTGAAACCTTATTGATTAAAATCAGAAAGCTTTTAAGAAACTCAAATCTTAAGTCGTTTTCTTAAAAATCTCTCAGAAAGGAACTTTCTTAGAAAGACTAAGTTCTCAGAAACTTAATCTTCTCAGAAAGCATTTTCCGCTGCAAACTCTTAATCATACCTTCTGAGTAAAAACAGCTTTCTAAGTAAAAGTTTTAACAAGCAATTTTTAAAACTTGCACGATTCAACCCCCCCTTCTCGTGCACACATACACTTTCAATTGGCATCAGAGCTCGGTCCTTAAGGGTTGAGCACTTCGCAGTGTCAAGGAAAAAGATCCACGAAGGGAAATATGAACTCACCAGCTGCATTCATATCAGATGGGGCCTCAATAAACAGACCTCCGATGTTTCTCGGAGACAGCTTCGACTACTGGCGTGACAGGATGACGCTGTTCATCAAGCACACCAGTTTGGACTTATGGGATAGGATCGAGAATGGAGACTATCAGCCTCTGCAGACAATTACAGAGGATGCTGTAGTTGCAACAGACGCTGAGCCAGGAGCGGCACCTCCAACACTCAGAACCTATACAAGACGAGTCCCTAAGGATGAATGGACTCAAGAGATGAAAGAGAAGATACAACTCAACTTCAAAGCTAAATACATTCTTCTCTGCGCCTTGCCCAAGGTAGAATACGACAAGATTGTGTCGTGTGATACCGCTCAAGAAATTTGGGAGAGATTACACATGCTGCACGAAGGAAATGATGAAGTTAAGGAAACTAAGGTATCAATGCTCGTACATAAGTACGAGTCCTTCTGCATGCAACCTGAGGAAACTATTGACAACATGTCAATAAGATTTCTCCACATCATAAATCAGCTAAAGGTCTTGGGAAAGACCTACTCCAACGCGGAGATGGTGAGGAAAATTCTCAGAAGCCTCTCTGCCAAGTGGCGCCCAAAGGTGACAGCAATCCAAGAAGCAAAGGATCTAAATCAGCTGGGTTTAGATGTATTGTTTGGCTCACTCAAAACTCACGAGATTGAGCTTGAAGGACTACTTGGAGGACCATCTTCATCCTCAAGACCTCAGAAAGCTCTGGCTCTGAAAAGTCAGATCAAAAAGACTTCAAAAGCCTTAAAGGCTGAAGAAATATCTGAATCTGAAAACGATCAAAACTCAGATTCCGATGAAGATGACATCTCTCTTCTAGTAAGGAAAATGAAGAAAGCTTGGAAGAGAAGACCAAGCAAAGACAAAGAGATCACACCTAGAAAAGGAAAGTCAAGTCTTCTGATGCCACATGTTTTGGCTGTGGAGAAAAGGGCCACTTCAGAACGGAGTGCCCTCAGAACAAGGGAAAGAAGAAGTTCATTCCCAAGAAGAAGAAGAAGGCAATGGCTGCTACATGGAGTGACTCAGAAGAGGAAGACTCTGAGTCAGAAAGTGAAGAGGAAGCTAATGTCTGCTTCATGGCCGGTACTGACTATATTCTGGAAACAGAATCTGAGTCAGAAGAGGTACCAAACACTCCTCCTCTCTCATACTCATACAATGAGATCTCAGAACTCTATGAAGAGCTTCTGAGAGACTCAAACGAATTAGCTAACAATTTCAGCAAACTAAGAAAGTCTTTTAAATCCTTAGAAGCTGAAAATGCTAGACTAATTCAAAAAGTAGAGAACCTAAGGCTTGAAAGAGATGACTTTAAAAATAGATATCTTGAAAGTCACAACCTCTATCAAGCTTTAGAACAATGTCCTCTGTAACTATTGAAAAAGCCGAACTGGCTTTGATAGAATTACAAAAGACAAATGAGCTTCTCACTTCTGACCTGGTTAAGATGGTCAAGGGTGAAAAAATGATGACACTCTTGCTTAGTGGTCAAAGACCTTACAAGGATAAGAGTGGACTTGGTTATGAAGAAATCTTCGAACCAAATGACATTGATCCATCCTTAACTAAATCACCTCGCACGTGCATAGCATGTTTTAAGAGTGGCCATGGTTCTGAAAATGTCCTATGTTGGAAAAAGGAAAAATCTCTAAGCCTCATAAGGCTCAAAAGAAAACTCAGAAGGCTAAACTTTCTAAGAAGAGTAACCCCTCTCAGAAGGGAAAAACTTCTCAGAAAGCAAAAGCTTCTGAAAAGGGCAAACAAAAAGTCTCTGACTCTCAAAACCATGACCCCTCTAAGAAAAGAAGGCAAAAGTCCAAGAAAGCTAACAAGCAAGGACCCAACAAAGAATGGGTACCTAAATCTGTTAATTCTGTGACTGCAGGTGCATCATCAAGCGCTGCTTCACCACCACGATGAGCAGTGGTACCTTGACAGTGGCTGCTCAGGCACATGACTGGAAGCAAGCACTGGTTCAGAAGTCTCAAGCCCAAGAAAGGCGGAACAGTGCGATTCGGTGATGGCGCTAAAGGGAGAGTCACTGCAATCGGAGATGTTGGTAAGGATTCCTCTCACCAAATCTCAGATGTACTTTTGGTCGATGGCTTAACTCACAATCTATTAAGCATTAGTCAATTTTGTGACAAAGGCTTAAAAGTTGAGTTTTATGCCAAGTATTGTCATGTGATTAATCTCACAAATGACAAAATCGTTCTGGAAGGAAAACGTGTTGGTAACATTTATGTTATCCATCTGGATGATCTAAAGGATCAAAATGTGGAATGCCTTGTCTCTGTCCAAGAAGACAAATGGCTATGGCATAAGAAACTTGGTCATGCCCATATGAGACTTCTTTCTGAACTCTCTCAGAAAGGACTTGTAAAGGGCCTTCCAGAATTAAGTATCAGAAGGATGCAACCTGCGACTTCTGTGAAAAAGGGAAACAGACCAAGGCTTCCTTTCCCAGTAAAAGTGGTATTTCTACTCAGAAACCACTGGAACTGCTCCACATGGATCTCTTCGGACCAACCAGAACAGCTTCCCTTTCTGGAAAACGCTATGGTCTTGTCATAGTGGATGATTACTCCAGATTCACTTGGGTTTTCTTTCTAGCTTCTAAGGAAGAAACTTTTGAGAAGTTCAAAGCATTTGCGAAAAGAGTTTCAACTGAAAAAGATTCGCACATTCATGCCATTAGATCAGATCATGGTGGTGAATTTGAGAATCATGCTTTTGAAAAGCTTTGTGAAAATCTGGGCATAGCTCACGAATTCTCATCTCCCAGAACTCCTCAACAAAATGGAGTAGCTGAGAGAAAGAATCGAAGCCTTCAAGAGATGGCTAGAACAATGCTCTTAGAAAGTGGACTTTCAAAAGGTTTCTGGGCTGAAGCAGTAAATACTTCATGCTACATTCAGAATCGAGTCTTTCTAAGACCAATTCTGAAAAAGACACCTTCGAGCTATGGAAAAATAAAATACCAACATCTCTTATTTCCATATATTTGGTTCTTTCTTGTTTTATTCTCAACACCAAGGACAAACTCTCTAAGTTTGATCCTAAATCCGATGATGGATACTTCCTAGGATACTCCTCAGTCTCTAAAGCTTACAGAGTATATAACAAAAGGAGTAAATGTGTTGAAGAGACAATCCATATTAAATTCAAAGAACTTAGTAAGGACCTGTCTCAGAAAGATGCTAACTTAGAAGATGAATTTGAGAAACTCAACATCACTTCTGAGAAAGCCAAAAAGAAAATTCTTATAGATGATGAGACTGACTTCCAACCCATGGAACAATCATCTTCATCTAAAGAAAAATCCAGTAACATCATCAAAGCTCCAGAACCTAGAGATCTACTTCTCCAAATTCAATGGAACCTAGATTCTCAGAAGGACAAGCTTCTGATGACTCAGAAAGAGAACCTTCTGTGTCTCATTCTCAGAACCCTACCCCTAAAGGGATCAGAGGTTCAAGAGACTTGAAGAACATCTCTCAGAATGAAGTCTTGGGTAATCCAGAAAGTGGCGTGAGAACCAGAAGGAACTATACAAATCTTGCTATGGTCTCTGATCTGGAACCAGATTCCATAGAAGAGGCGTTAGATGATCCTAGCTGGGTAAATGCCATGCAGGATGAACTTGACCAATTTGAGAGAAATCAAGTTTTGGAAACTGACTCAGAAACCCAAAGGCAAGAGTGTCATTGGGACTAAATGGGTGTTTCGAAACAAACTTGATGAAAACGGTCAAGTCGTGAGAAACAAGGCAAGATTGGTTGCTCAAGGGTACAACCAACAAGAAGGGATAGATTATGATGAAACTTTTGCCCCAGTCGCAAGATTGGAAGCTATCAGAATGTTGCTAGCTTTTGCTGCACATAAAGGTTTCAAACTCTATCAGATGGACGTTAAGTCCGCCTTCTTGAATGGATACCTTTCTGAGGAAGTTTATGTAAAACAACCTCCTGGTTTTGTGAATGATGCATTCCCGAATCATGTATTCAAGCTTACAAAGGCTCTCTATGGTTTGAAACAAGCTCCAAGAGCTTGGTACGATAGATTGAGCTCTTTCTTGCTTAAAAACGGATTCTCAAGAGGGAAAGTGGACACAACTCTTTTTACGCTCTCAGAAGACTCTGGCTTCTTGATTGTCCAGATTTATGTTGATGACATAATATTTGGCGCAACCAATGAATGCCTTTGCAAAGAATTCTCCAAGCTTATGCAAGGTGAATTCGAGATGAGCATGATGGGAGAATTAAAATTCTTCCTAGGATTGCAAATCAAGCAAGAGTCGGAAGGGACAGTCATTCATCAAGAGAAATATACCAAGGAACTTCTGAGGAAGTTTCTGATGGATAAGGCCAAACCCATGAGCACCCCCATGCATCCCTCTCAAGTAATTGACTTGGATGAAGATGGTGAGAAAGTCTCAGAAAGTAACTATCGAGGGATAATTGGCTCACTTCTCTACTTAACTGCCTCCAGACCAGATATCCAACTCAGCGTTGGTATCTGTGCTAGATTCCAGTCTAAGCCCAAGCAATCACACTTGACTGCAGTTAAACGAATTTTACGATATTTAAGTGGAACTACTAATCTTGGTCTTTGGTACGAGAAAGGTTGTTCTTCTGATGTTGTAGGTTACTGCGATGCCGACCACGCTGGAGATAGGATAGATCGCAAAAGCACAAGTGGGTGTTGCTGCTTCTTTGGAAAATGCTTGATCACTTGGTCTTGCAAGAAGCAAAATACGATCGCCCTATCAACTGCTGAAGCTGAATATGTGTCTGCTGCAAACTGTTGTTCTCAGATGCTCTGGATTAAGAATCAGCTACTTGATTATCAATTAAGGTACACCAAAAATTCCTATGCCTCTGTGATAATACAAGTGCTATCAACTTAGCTAAGAATCCTATTTCAGCATTCTCGATCCAAGCACATCGATATAAAACATCATTTTATTAGGGATCATGTGCAAAAAGGCGACATTGAACTCAAATTTGTAAATACTGAGGATCAATCTCAGATATATTTACAAAGCCTTTACCCGAGGTCGTTTCAATGTTCTGAAAGGATTTCTCAATTTAAGATGTTTCTAAGTGCTTTGAATTTAAAAACTCTCTTAGAACCCCCCCCTTAGTCCTAGTTTAGATTCTGAGACGAACAAATAGAACTAAGCCGCTGAGCTTGAAGTAGGAAAACACAGGAAAACCCTATCTGAGAAAATTTGGTCTCAGAAGACTCATCTCTCAGAAAGGAGATCTTCTGAAACATCTCTCAGAAGGAGGATTTCTCAGAAGGACCACCTCTCTCAGAAAGGTACCTTCCGAGAAACAAGTTACCAACGGTAACTTTTGGATAAGTGGCAGAAAACGGCTAGTTATCAACCATGTCTATAAATACTTATAGCATTGTTTCATTTGAGCACTTTACGTCCAAAACTTACCAAAACTCTGCCAAAACCTCTCCTCACTTTCCAATCATCACCTGCTCTCTCTCTCTGTTTCTCTCTTGTTCTTCTCTATCCTTTCTCAAAACTTAAAACCTTTCCTTCAAATGGCCGTCTCTGGAGAAATCAAGGGCTTAATGAGAAACAATCTCAATGAGATATCCGAAGATATTCTCTATGACAATGAGGAAATGCAGTCCCTATTCCACAAGACTTATCTCCCAAGGAATCTTGCCATGGGAAGGGTATTGCCTCTCAATGTCTACAATCAGGTGGACGAAATCCAATTCACCTTTCTCAAGCAACCCGGATGGCCAGCCATGATGAGCTCCGAAGACGTATGCTACCCAAATGTGGTAAGGGCTTTCTATTCGCAAATAGAAAGGTTCACCAACAAAGGGTCAAGAGCAAGATTGGTGACCAACAGATCCGCTTCTCCTCCTCTGACATCAACAAAGTCTTCAAGACTTTGAATGGTGGCGCTGTCATCGCCGACGACCCAGAATGGGTCAAGGAGGTAGATGACTCGGAAGAAGAAGTCGTGACTCTTCTGACTGGTAGCAACAGCCTACCACTCAAAGGAGTAAAGGTGCCTCATCTCACGCAAGAGGCTCGGATCATCTTCTCCGTTGTGCAACACACCCTTCTCCCTCGGATTGGAGACATGGGGAACGTTACCACCATGGACGCCTGCCTGCTGTACCACCTACTGAAAAAGGAAAGAGTAGATTTTGGGAGGATGGTGCTCAACTACATGAACCAGGCTCATCCAAAGAGGGCTCTCACAAGTCTACCTTACGGAAGCCTTCTGACCAGAATCCTCAACCATTTCTCCTTCCCACTTGAAGACTATGAATATGTCTTCAACCACAGTAAGTTCTCCATGGTCACCTTCAACAACATCAAGAAGAAGAAGGTACCAGATACGGGGGCACCTAAGAAGAAGGAGGAAGCAAAGCCTTCTAAGGGAACTGCTGGTCCCATCCAGCCCTCTAAGGCTGAGAAAGGAAAGGAAAAGGTTTCCGATCCTCCAGAAAAGAAGAAGAAGAAGCAAAAGGTGACTCATCCTTCTCCAACAAGGGTGACACGGAGTATGGCTTCTGAGGAAGCTCAGAAGACTCCTCAGAAGGCACCTACAGTTGCTGAGGCTGCTGAAGACTCAGAAGAAACAACATCTGAGCAACCCATGACCAGAAAAAGGAAAGCACCCCACTCTCCAAGTCCCAGACGTGCCACCAGAAGGGAAAAAGAAACGTGGTCGTTTGGTAAAAGCTAACTCTAAACTCCACCTTCATTTCTTCACTCTTCTTCTACTTCAATTCCTATTTCTGATTCTGTTGATGGTTTTAAACCACCAAATTTAAAACTAAACTCCTACATTCCTTGAAATATCAGGGAAAAACTCACAAAGGAGTGGGGATAAAAACCACCAAGAACAGAGCCCGCCAAAGCCGACGGGTAAAGAAATTGTAGCAGTTACTGCTACTGCTGCCACACCGCTGCTGCTACTACAGCTGCTGTTGAAGAAGAAGCAGAAGCTTCTCATCACTCCTCCCCATCTGGACATGTCTCCCCACCAGAGAAGACATTCAGGGGCATGAAGGAAATGTCGCTGATTCCTCTTCCGAGGAAGAAGATGCGGCACGCTTACATTGTGCATCGCACTCCAGATGCTGGAAGCTCCAAGAAAGAGCCCCAGAAGAAGCCATCTGAGGTTTCTATGGTGGAACTTCCTGAGGCAACCACAACTGAAGTTGCCACTGTGAATGCTGAGTCTTGGCTCAGACGATGCTCGACGTCCAGAAGGCGCTGGATCTACCTTCTGAGACTCCAGAAGC
>RYYW01000600.1:0-29979 GCA_013621005.1 Aeschynomene evenia | reverse complement strand
GATAACCAAAGGATGATGTAATGAGCCTATTTTGGTCCTAATTGAGTGTATTGAGCTTCATTTGGTCTTACTTTTGGTCAATGGCTCCATTTTAGTCACTAGGAGGTTTAGATAACAAAGGATGATGTAATGAGCCTATTTTGGTCCTAATTGAGTGTATTGAGCTTCATTTGGTCTTACTTTGGTCAATGGCTCCATTTTAGTCACTAGGAAGGTTTAGATAAACAAAGGATGATGTAATGAGCCTATTTTGGTCCTAATTGAGTGTATTGAGCTTCATTTGGTCTTACTTTGGTCAATGGCTCCATTTTAGTCACTAGGATGTTTAGATAAACAAAGGATGATGTAATGAGCCTATTTGGTCCTAATTGAGTGTATTGAGCTTCATTTGGTCTTACTTTGGTCAATGGCTCCATTTTAGTCACTAGGATGTTGTAGATAACCAAAGGATGATGTAATGAGCCTATTTTGGTCCTAATTGAGTGTATTGAGCTTCATTTGGTCTTACTTTGGTCAATGGCTCCATTTTAGTCACTAGGAAGTTTAGATAAACAAAGGATGATGTAATGAGCCTATTTTGGTCCTAATTGAGTGTATTGAGCTTCATTTTGGTCTTACTTGGTCAATGGCTCCATTTTAGTCACTAGGATTTAGATAAAAAAGGATGATGTAATGAGCCTATTTGGTCAATTGAGTGTATTGAGCTTCATTTTGTCTTACAATGGCTCCATTTTAGTCACTAGGATGTTGTAGATAACAAAGGATGATGTAATGAGCCTATTTTGGTCCTAATTGAGTGTATTGAGCTTCATTTGGTCTTACTTGGTCAATGGCTCCATTTTAGTCACTAGGAAGGTTAAGATAACAAAGGATGATGTAATGAGCTATTTTGGTCCTAATTGAGTGTATTGAGCTTCATTTGGTCTTACTTTGGTCAATGGCTCCATTTTAGTCACTAGGATGTTGTAGATAACAAAGGATGATGTAATGAGCCTATTTTGGTCTAATTAAGTGTATTGAGCTTCATTTGTCTTACTGGTCAATGGCTCCATTTTAGTCACTAGGATAGATAACCAAAGGATGATGTAATGAGCCTATTTTGGTCCTAATTGAGTGTATTGAGCTTCATTTGGTCTTACTTTGGTCAATGGCTCCATTTTAGTCACTAGGATGTTGTAGATAACCAAAGGATGATGTAATGAGCCTATTTTGGTCCTAATTGAGTGTATTAGCTTCATTTGTCTTACTTTGGTCAATGGCTCCATTTTAGTCTAGGAAGGTTTAGATAAACAAAGGATGATGTAATGAGCCTATTTTGGTCCTAATTGAGTGTATTGAGCTTCATTTGGTCTTACTTTGGTCAATGGCTCCATTTTAGTCACTAGGATGTTGTAGATAACCAAAGGATGATGTAATGAGCCTATTTTGGTGCTAATTGAGTGTATTGAGCTTCATTTGTCTTACTCTGGTCAATGGCTCCATTTTAGTCACTAGGAAGGTTTAGATAAACAAAGGATGATGTAATGAGCCTATTTGGTCCTAATTGAGTGTATTGAGCTCATTTGGTCTTACTTTGGTCAATGGCTCCATTTTAGTCACTAGGATGTTGTAGATAACCAAAGGATGATGTAATGAGCCTATTTTGGTCCTAATTGAGTGTATTGAGCTTCATTTGGTCTTACTTTGGTCAATGGCTCCATTTTAGTCACTAGGATGTTGTAGATAACCAAAGGATGATGTAATGAGCCTATTTTGGTCCTAATTGAGTGTATTGAGCTTCATTTGGTCTTACTTTGGTCAATGGCTCCATTTTAGTCACTAGGATGTTGTAGATAACCAAAGGATTATGTAATTAGCCTATTTTGGTCCTAATTGAGTGTATTGAGCTTCATTTGGTCTTACTTTGGTCAATGGCTCCATTTTAGTCACTAGGAAGGTTTAGATAAACAAAGGATGATGCAATGAGCCTATTGTGGTCCTAATTGAGTGTATTGAGCTTCATTTGGTCTTACTTTGGTCAATGGCTCCATTTTAGTCACTAGGATGTTGTAGATAACCAAAGGATGATGTAATGAGCCTATTTCTGTCCTAATTGAGTGTATTGAGCTTCATTTGGTCTTACTTTGGTCAATGGCTCCATTTTAGTCACTAGGATGTTGTAGATAACCAAAGGATGATGTAATGAGCCTATTTTGGTGCTAATTGAGTGTATTGAGCTTCATTTTGTCTTACTCTGGTCAATGGCTCCATTTTAGTCAGTAGGAAGGTTTAGATAAACAAAGGATGATGTAATGAGCCTATTTTGGTCCTAATTGAGTGTATTGAGCTTCATTTGGTCTTAGGTCAATGGCTCCATTTTAGTCACTAGGATGTTGTAGATAACCAAAGGATGATGTAATGAGCCTATTTTGGTGCTAATTGAGTGTATTGAGCTTCATTTTGTCTTACTTTGGTCAATGGCTCCATTTTAGTCACTAGGAAGGTTTAGATAAACAAAGGATGATGTAATGAGCCTATTTTGGTCCTAATTAGTTTATTGAGCTTTATTTGGTCTTATTTGGTCAATGGCTCCATTTTAGTCACTAGGATGTTGTAGATAACCAAAGGATGATGTAATGAGCCTATTTTGGTCCTAATTAAGTGTATTGAGCTTCATTTGGTCTTACTTTGGTCAATGGCTCCATTTAGTCACTAGGAAGGTTTAATAAACAAAGGATGATGTAATGTGCCTATTTTGGTCCTAATTGAGTGTATTGAGCTTCATTTGGTCTTACTTTGGTCAATGGCTCCATTTTAGTCACTAGGATTGTAGATAACCAAAGGATGATGTAATGAGCCTATTTTGGTGCTAATTGAGTGTATTGAGCTTCATTTTGTCTTACTTGGTCAATGGCTCCATTTTAGTCAGTAGGAAGGTTTAGATAAACAAAGGATGATGTAATGAGCCTATTTTGGTCCTAATTGAGTGTATTGAGCTTCATTTGGTCTTACTTTGGTCAATGGCTCCATTTTAGTCACTAGGATTTGTAGATAACCAAAGGATGATGTAATGAGCCTATTTTGGTGCTAATTGAGTGTATAGCTTCATTTTGTCTTACTCTGGTCAATGGCTCCATTTTAGTCAGTAGGAAGGTTTAGATAAACAAAGGATGATGTAATGAGCCTATTTTGGTCCTAATTGAGTGTATTGAGCTTTATTTGGTCTTACTTTGGTCAATGGCTCCATTTTAGTCACTAGGATGTTGTAGATAACCAAAGGATGATGTAATGAGCCTATTTTGGTCCTAATTGAATTGAGCTTTATTTGGTCTTATTTGGTCAATGGCTCCATTTTAGTCACTAGGATGTGTAGATAACCAAAGATGATGTAATGAGCCTATTTTGGTCCTAATTGTGTATTGAGCTTCATTTGGTCTTACTTTGGTCAATGGCTCCATTAGTCACTAGGAAGGTTTAGATAAACAAAGGATGATGTAATGGCCTATTTTGGTCCTAATTGAAAGCTTCATTTGGTCTTACTTTGGTCAATGGCTCCATTTTAGTCACTAGGATGTTGTAGATAACCAAAGGATGATGTAATGAGCCTATTTGGTGCTAATTGAGTGTATTGAACTTCATTTGTCTGGTCAATGGCTCCATTTTAGTCAGTAGGAAGGTTTAGATAACAAAGGATGATGTAATGAGCCTATTTTGGTCCTAATTGAGTGTATTGAGCTTCATTTGGTCTTACTTTGGTCAATGGCTCCATTTTAGTCACTAGGATTTGTAGATAACCAAAGGATGATGTAATGAGCCTATTTTGGTCCTAATTGAGTGTATTGAGCTTCATTTTGTCTTACTTTGGTCAATGGCTCCATTTTAGTCACTAGGAAGGTTTAGATAAACAAAGGATGATGTAATGAGCCTATTTTGGTCCTAATTGAGTTTATTGAGCTTCATTTGGTCTTACTTTGGTCAATGGCTCCATTTTAGTCACAAAGGATGATGTAATGAGCCTATTTTGGTCCTAATTGTGTCTTACTTTGGTCAATGGCTCCATTTTAGTCACTAGGATGTTGTGGATAAAAAGGATGATGTAATGAGCCTATTTGGTCCTAATTGAGTGTATTGAGCTTCATTTGGTCTTACTTTGGTCAATGGCTCCATTTAGTCACTAGGATGTGTAGATAACCAAAGGATGATGTAATGAGCCTATTTTGGTCAAATTAAGTGTATTGAGCTTCATTTGATCTTACTTTGGTCAATGGCTCCATTTTAGTCACTAGGAAGGTTTAGATAAACAAAGGATGATGTAATGTGCCTAATTTGGTCCTAATTGAGTGTATTGAGCTTCATTTAGTCTTACTTTGGTCAATGGGTCCATTTTAGTCACTAGGAAGGTTGAGATAAACAAAGGATGATGTAATGAGCCTATTTTGGTCCTAATTGAGTGTATTGAGGTTCATTTTGTCTTACTTTAATCAATGGCTCCATTTTAGTCACTAGGATGTTGTAGATAACCAAAGGATGATGTAATTAGCCTATTTTGGGTCTAATTGAGTGTATTGAGCTTCATTTGGTCTTACTCTGGTCAAAGGTTCCGTTTAAGTCACTAGGAAGGCTAAGATAAACAAAGGATGATGTAATGAGCCTATTTTGGTCCTAATTGAGTGTATTGAGCTTCATTTGGTCTTACTTTGGTCAATGGGTCCATTTTAGTCACTAGGATGTTGTAGATATTCAAAGGATGATGTAATGAGCCTATTTTGGTGCTAATTAACTGTATTGAGCTTCATTTTGTCTTACTCTGGTAAATGGCTCCATTTTAGTCACTAGGAAGGTTTAGATAAAAAAAGGATGATGTAATGAGCCTATTGTGGTCTTAATTGAGTGTATTGAGCTTCATTTTGTCTTAGTTTAATCAATGGCTCCATTTTAGTCACTAGGATGTTGTAGATAACCAAAGGATTATGTAATTAGCCTATTTTGGTCCTAATTGAGTGTATTGAGCTTCATTTGGTCTTACTTTGGTCAATGGGTCCATTTTAGTCACTAGGATGTTGTAGATATTCAAAGGATGATGTAATGAGCCTATTTTGGTGCTAATTAACTGTATTGAGCTTCATTTTGTCTTACTCTGGTCAATGGCACAATCCATTTTAGTCACTAGGATGTTGTAGATAACCAAAGGATGATGTAATGAGCCTATTTTTGTCCTAATTGAGTGTATTGAGCTTCATTTGTCTTACTTTGGTCAATGGCTCCATTTTAGTCACTAGGATGTTGTAGATAACCAAAGGATGATGTAATGAGCCTATTTTGGTGCTAATTGAGTGTATATAGCTTCATTTTGTCTTACTTGGTCAATAGCTCCATTTTAGTCAGTAGGAAGGTTTAGATAAACAAAGGATGATGTAATGAGCCTATTTTGGTCCTAATTGAGTGTATTGAGCTTCATTTGGTCTTACTTTGGTCAATGGCTCCATTTTAGTCACTAGGATGTTGTAGATAACCAAAGGATGATGTAATGAGCCTATTTTGGTGCTAATTGAGTGTATTGAGCTTCATTTGTCTTACTCTGGTCAATGGCTCCATTTTAGTCACTAGGAAGGTTTAGATAAACAAAGGATGATGCAATGAGCCTATTGGTCCTAATTGAGTGTATTGAGCTCATTTGGTCTTACTTTGGTCAATGGCTCCATTTTAGTCACTAGGATGTTGTAGATAACCAAAGGATGATGTAATGAGCCTATTTTGGTCCTAATTGAGTGTATTGAGCTTCATTTGTCTTACTTTGGTCAATGGCTCCATTTTAGTCACTAGGATGTTGTAGATAACCAAAGGATGATGTAATGAGCCTATTTTGGTCCTAATTAAGTGTATTGGCTTCATTTGGTCTTACTTTGGTCAATGGCTCCATTTTAGTCACTAGGATGTGTAGATAACCAAAGGATGATGTAATGAGCCTATTTTGGTCCTAATTGAGTGTATTGAGCTTCATTTGGTCTTACTTTGGTCAATGGCTCCATTTTAGTCACTAGGAAGTTTAGATAACAAGGATGATGTAATGAGCCTATTTGTCCTAATTGAGTGTATTGAGCTTCATTTGGTCTTACTTTGGTCAATGGCTCCATTTTAGTCACTAGGATGTTGTAGATAAACAAAGGATGATGTAATGAGCCTATTTGGTCCTAATTGAGTGTATTGAGCTTCATTTGGTCTTAGTTTGGTCAATGGCTCCATTTAGTCACTAGGATGTGTAGATAACCAAAGGATGATGTAATGAGCCTATTTTGGTCATAATTGAGTGTATTGAGCTTCATTTGGTCTTACTTTGGTCAATGGCTCCATTTTAGTCACTAGGAAGGTTTAGATAAACAAAGGATGATGTAATGAGCCTATTTTGGTGCTAATTTGTATTGAGCTTCATTTTGTCTTACTCTGGTCAATGGCTCCATTTTAGTCACTAGGAAGGTTTAGATAAAAAAAGGATGATGTAATGAGCCTATTTGGTCTTAATTGAGTGTATTGAGCTTCATTTTGTCTACTTTGTCAATGGCTCCATTTTAGTCACTAGGATGTTGTAGATAACCAAAGGATGATGTAATGAGCCTATTTTGGTCCTAATTGAGTGTATTGAGCTTCATTTGGTCTTACTCTGGTCAATGGCTCCATTTAGTCACTAGGAAGGTTAGATAAACAAAGGATGATGTAATGAGCCTATTTTGGTCCTAATTGAGTGTATTGAGCTTCATTTGGTCTTACTTTGGTCAATGGCTCCATTTTAGTCACTAGGATGTTTGTAGATAACAAAGGATGATGTAATGAGCCTATTTTGGTGCTAATTTGTATTGAGCTTCATTTTGTCTTACTCTGGTCAATGGCTCCATTTTAGTCACTAGGATGTTGTAGATAACCAAAGGATGATGTAATGAGCCTATTTTGGTCCTAATTGAGTGTATTGAGCTTCATTTGTCTTACTTTGGTCAATGGCTCCATTTTAGTCACTAGGATGTTGTAGATAACCAAAGGATGATGTAATGAGCCTATTTTGGTGCTAATTGAGTGTATTAGCTTCATTTGTCTTACTTGGTCAATGGCTCCATTTTAGTCAGTAGGAAGGTTTAGATAAACAAAGGATGATGTAATGAGCCTATTTTGGTCCTAATTGAGTGTATTGAGCTTCATTTGGTCTTACTTTGGTCAATGGCTCCATTTTAGTCACTAGGATGTTGTAGATACCAAAGGATGATGTAATGAGCCTATTTTGGTCTAATTGAGTGTATTGAGCTTCATTTTTCTTACTTGGTCAATGGCTCCATTTTAGTCACTAGGAAGGTTTAGATAAACAAAGGATGATGTAATGAGCCTATTTGGTCCTAATTGAGTGTATTGAGCTTCATTTGGTCTTACTTTGGTCAATGGCTCCATTTTAGTCACTAGGATGTTGTAGATAACCAAAGGATGATGTAATGAGCCTATTTTGGTCCTAATTGAGTGTATTGAGCTTCATTTGGTCTTACTTTGGTCAATGGCTCCATTTTAGTCACTAGGATGTTTTAGATAAACAAAGGATGATGTAATGAGCCTATTTTGGTCCTAATTGACTGTATTGAGCTTCATTTGGTCTTACTTTGGTCAATGGCTCGGCTCCATTTTAGTCACTAGGATGTTGTAGATAACCAAAGGATGATGTAATGAGCCTATTTTTGTCCTAATTGAGTGTATTGAGGTTCATTTCGTCTTACTTTGGTCAATGGCTCCATTTTAGTCACTAGGATGTTGTAGATAACCAAAGGATGATGTAATGAGCCTATTTTGGTGCTAATTGAGTGTATATAGCTTCATTTTGTCTTACTCTGGTCAATGGCTCCATTTTAGTCAGTAGGAAGGTTTAGATAAACAAAGGATGATGTAATGAGCCTATTTTGGTCCTAATTGAGTGTATTGAGCTTCATTTGGTCTTACTTTGGTCAATGGCTCCATTTTAGTCACTAGGATGTTGTAGATAACCAAAGGATGATGTAATGAGCCTATTTTGGTCCTAATTGAGTGTATTGAGCTTCATTTGGTCTTACTTTGGTCAATGGCTCCATTTTAGTCACTAGGAAGGTTTAGATAAACAAAGGATGATGTAATGAGCCTATTTTGGTCCTAATTTAGTTTATTGAGCTTTATTTGGTCTTATTTGGTCAATGGCTCCATTTTAGTCACTAGGATGTTGTAGATAACCAAAGGATGATGTAATGAGCCTATTTTGGTCCTAATTAAGTGTATTGAGCTTCATTTGGTCTTACTTTGGTCAATGGCTCCATTTAGTCACTAAGGTTTAAATAAACAAAGGATGATGTAATGTGCCTATTTTGGTCCTAATTGAGTGTATTAAGCTTCATTTGGTCTTACTTTGGTCAATGGCTCCATTTTAGTCACTAGGATGTTGTAGATAACCAAAGGATGATGTAATGAGCCTATTTTGGTGCTAATTGAGTGTATTGAGCTTCATTTTGTCTTACTCTGGTCAATGGCTCCATTTTAGTCAGTAGGAAGGTTTAGATAAACAAAGGATGATGTAATGAGCCTATTTTGGTCCTAATTGAGTGTATTGAGCTTCATTTGGTCTTACTTTGGTCAATGGCTCCATTTTAGTCACTAGGATGTTGTAGATAACCAAAGGATGATGTAATGAGCCTATTTTGGTCCTAATTGAGTGTATTGAGCTTCATTTTGTCTTACTTTGGTCAATGGCTCCATTTTAGTCACTAGGATGTTGTAGATAACCAAAGGATGATGTAATGAGCCTATTTTGGTGCTAATTGAGTGTATATAGCTTCATTTTGTCTTACTCTGGTCAATGGCTCCATTTTAGTCAGTAGGAAGGTTTAGATAAACAAAGGATGATGTAATGAGCCTATTTTGGTCCTAATTGAGTGTATTGAGCTTTATTTGGTCTTACTTTGGTCAATGGCTCCATTTTAGTCACTAGGATGTTGTAGATAACCAAAGGATGATGTAATGAGGCTATTTTGGTCCTAATTGAGTTTATTGAGCTTTATTTGGTCTTAATTTGGTCAATGGCTCCATTTTAGTCACTAGGATGTTGTAGATAACCAAAGGATGATGTAATGAGCCTATTTTGGTCCTAATTGAGTGTATTGAGCTTCATTTGGTCTTACTTTGGTCAATGGCTCCATTTTAGTCACTAGGTTGTAGATAACCAAAGGATGATGTAATGAGCCTATTTTGGTCCTAATTGAGTGTATTGAGCTTCATTTGGTCTTACTTTGGTCAATGGCTCCATTTTAGTCACTAGGAGGTTTAGATAAACAAAGGATGATGTAAGCCTATTTTGGTCCTAATTGGTGTATTAGCTTCATTTGGTCTTTGGTCAATGGCTCCATTTTAGTCACTAGGATGTTGTAGATAACCAAAGGATGATGTAATGAGCCTATTTTGGTCCTAATTGAGTGTATTGAGCTTCATTTTGTCTTACTCTGGTCAATGGCTCCATTTTAGTCACTAGGAAGGTTTAGATAAACAAAGGATGATGTAATGAGCCTATTTTGGTCCTAATTGAGTGTATTGAGCTTCATTTGGTCTTACTTTGGTCAATGGCTCCATTTTAGTCACTAGGATGTTGTAGATAACCAAAGGATGATGTAATGAGCCTATTTTGGTCCTAATTGAGTGTATTGAGCTTCATTTTGTCTTACTTTGGTCAATGGCTCCATTTTAGTCACTAGGAAGGTTTAGATAAACAAAGGATGATGTAATGAGCCTATTTTGGTCCTAATTGAGTGATTGAGCTTCATTTTGTCTTACTTTGGTCAATGGCTCATTTTAGTCACTTTAGATGATGATGTAATGAGCCTATTTTGGTCCTAATTGAGTGTATTGAGCTTCATTTTGTCTTACTTTGGTCAATGGCTCCATTTTAGTCACTAGGATGTTGTAGATAACCAAAGGATGATGTAATGAGCCTATTTTGGTCTAATTGAGTGTATTGAGCTTCATTTGGTCTTACTCTGGTCAATGGCTCCGTTTAGTCACTAGGAAGGAGATAAACAAAGGATGATGTAATGAGCCTATTTTGGTCCAGCTTCATTTGGTCTTACTTTGGTCAATGGGTCCATTTTAGTCACTAGGATTTGTAGATAAAAAGGATGATGTAATGAGCCTATTTGGTGCTAATTGAGTGTATTGAGCTTCATTTTGTCTTACTTGGTCAATGGCTCCATTTTAGTCACTAGGAAGGTTTAGATAAAAAGGATGATGTAATGAGCCTATTTGGTCCTAATTGAGTGTATTGAGCTTCATTTTGTCTTACTTTGGTCAATGGCTCCATTTTAGTCACTAGGATGTTGTAGATAACCAAAGGATGATGTAATGAGCCTATTTTTGGGTCTAATTGAGTGTATTGAGCTTCATTTGGTCTTACTTGGTCAAAGGCTCCATTTTAGTCACTAGGAAGGTTTAGATAAACAAAGGATGATGTAATGAGCCTATTTTGGTCCTAATTGAGTGTATTGAGCTTCATTTGGTCTTACTTTGGTCAATGGGTCCATTTTAGTCACTAGGATGTTGTAGATACCAAAGGATGATGTAATGAGCCTATTTTGGTCTAATTTGTATTGAGCTTTTTTGTCTTACTGGTCAATGGATTTAGTCACTAGATAACCAAAGGATGATGTAATGAGCCTATTTTGGTCTAATTGAGTGTATTGAGCTTCATTTGGTCTTACTTTGGTCAATGGCTCCATTTTAGTCACTAGGATGTTGTAGATAACCAAAGGATGATGTAATGAGCCTATTTTGGTGCTAATTGAGTGTATTGAGCTTCATTTTTGTCTTACTTGGTCAATGGCTCCATTTTAGTCACTAGGATGTTGTAGATAACCAAAGGATGATGTAATAAGCCTATTTTGGTCCTAATTGAGTGTATTACTTTTTGGTCTTACTTTGGTCAATGGCTCCATTTTAGTCACTAGGATGTTGTAAATAACCAAAGGATGATGTAATGAGCCTATTTTGGTCCTAATTGAGTGTATTGACCTTCATTTGGTCTTACTTTGGACAATGGCTCCATTTTAGTCACTAGGAAGGTTTAGAAACAAAGGATGATGTAATGAGCCTATTTTTGGTCCTAATTGAGTGTATTGAGCTTCATTTGGTCTTACTTTGGTCAATGGCTCCATTTTAGTCACTAGGATGTTGTAGATAACCAAAGGATGATGTAATGAGCCTATTTTGGTCCTAATTGAGTGTATTGAGCTTCATTTGGTCTTACTTTGGTCAATGGCTCCATTTTAGTCACTAGGATGTTGTAGATAACCAAAGGATGATGTAATGAGCCTATTTTGGTCCTAATTGAGTGTATTGAGCTTCATTTGGTCTTACTTTGGTCAATGGCTCCATTTTAGTCACTAGGATGTTGTAGATAACCAAATGGATGTAATGAGCCTATTTTGGTCCTAATTGAGTGTATTGAGCTTCATTTGGTCTTACTTTGGTCAATGGCTCCATTTTAGTCACTAGGATGTTTAGATAACCAAAGGATGATGTAATGAGCCTATTTTGGTCCTAATTGAGTGTATTGAGCTTCATTTGGTCAATGGCTCCATTTTAGTCACTAGGATGTTGTAGATAACCAAGGATGATGTAATGAGCCTATTTTGGTCCTAATTGAGTGTATTGAGCTTCATTTGGTCTTACTTTGGTCAATGCTCCATTTTAGTCACTAGGAAGGTTTAGATAAAAAAAGGATGATGTAATGAGCCTATTTTGGTCCTATTGAGTGTATTGAGCTTCATTTGGTCTTACTTTGGTCAATGGCTCCATTTTAGTCACTAGGATGTTTAGATAAAGGATGATGTAATGAGCCTATTTTGGTCCTAATTGAGTGTATTGAGCTTCATTTGGTCTTACTTTGGTCAATGGCTCCATTTTAGTCACTAGATGTTGTAGATAACAAAAGGATGATGTAATGAGCCTATTTGGTCCTAATTGAGTGTATTGAGCTTCATTTGGTCTTACTTTGGACAATGGCTCCATTTTAGTCACTAGGAAGGTTTAGATAAACAAAGGATGATGTAATGAGCCTATTTTGGTCCTAATTGAGTGTATTGAGCTTCATTTGGTCTTACTTTGGTCAATGGCTCCATTTTAGTCACTAGGATGTTTAGATAACCAAAGGATGATGTAATGAGCCTATTTTTGGTCCTAATTGAGTGTATTGAGCTTCATTTGGTCTTACTTTGGTCAATGGCTCCATTTTAGTCACTAGGATGTTGTAGATAACCAAAGGATGATGTAATGAGCCTATTTTGGTCCTAATTGAGTGTATTGAGCTTCATTTGGTCTTACTTTGGTCAATGGCTCCTTTTAGTCACTAGGAAGGTTTAGATAACCAAGGATGATGTAATGATATTTTGGTCCTAATTGAGTGTATTGAGCTTCATTTGGTCTTACTTTGGTCAATGGCTCCATTTTAGTCACTAGGATGTTGTAGATAACCAAAGGATGATGTAATGAGCCTATTTTGGTCCTAATTGAGTGTATTGAGCTTCATTTGGTCTTACTTTGGTCAATGGCTCCATTTTAGTCACTAGGATGTTGTAGATAACCAAAGGATGATGTAATGAGCCTATTTGGAATTGAGTGTATTGAGCTTCATTTGGTCTTACTTTGGTCAATGGCTCCATTTTAGTCACTAGGAAGGTTTAGATAAAAAAAGGATGATGTAATGAGCCTATTTTGGTCCTATTGAGTGTAATTTGGTCTTAATTTGAATGGCTCCATTTTAGTCACTAGGATGTTTAGATAACCAAAGGATGATGTAATGAGCCTATTTTGGTCCTAATTGAGTGTATTGAGCTTCATTTGGTCTTACTTTGGTCAATGGCTCCATTTTAGTCACTAGGATGTTGTAGATAACCAAAGGATGATGTAATGAGCCTATTTTGGTCCTAATTGAGTGTATTGAGCTTCATTTGGTCTTACTTTGGTCAATGGCTCCATTTTAGTCACTAGGATGTTGTAGATAACCAAAGGATGATGTAATGAGCCTATTTTGGTCCTAATTGAGTGTATTGAGCTTCATTTGGTCTTACTTTGGTCAATGGCTCCATTTTAGTCACTAGGAAGGTTTAGATAACCAAAGGATGATGTAATGAGCCTATTTGGTCCTAATTGAGTGTATTGAGCTTCATTTGGTCTTACTTTGGTCAATGGCTCCATTTTAGTCACTAGGATGTTTAGATAACCAAAGGATGATGTAATGAGCCTATTTTGGTCCTAATTGAGTGTATTGAGCTTCATTTGGTCTTACTTTGGTCAATGGCTCCATTTTAGTCACTAGGATGTTGTAGATAACCAAAGGATGATGTAATGAGCCTATTTTGGTCCTAATTGAGTGTATTGAGCTTCATTTGGTCTTACTTTGGTCAATGGCTCCATTTTAGTCACTAGGATGTTGTAGATAACCAAAGGATGATGTAATGAGCCTATTTTGGTCCTAATTGAGTGTATTGAGCTTCATTTGGTCTTACTTTGGTCAATGGCTCCATTTTAGTCACTAGGATGTTGTAGATAACCAAAGGATGATGTAATGAGCCTATTTTGGTCCTAATTGAGTGTATTGAGCTTCATTTGGTCTTACTTTGGTCAATGCTCCATTTTAGTCACTAGGATTTAGATAAAAAAAGGATGATGTAATGAGCCTATTTTGGTCCTAATTGAGTGTATTGAGCTTCATTTGGTCTTACTTTGGTCAATGGCTCCATTTTAGTCACTAGGATGTTGTAGATAACCAAAGGATGAT
Source organism: Aeschynomene evenia (assembly GCA_013621005.1). NCBI lineage: Eukaryota > Viridiplantae > Streptophyta > Magnoliopsida > Fabales > Fabaceae > Aeschynomene > Aeschynomene evenia. Next base: position 16,184 of record RYYW01000600.1, on the reverse strand, counting down.
GTAATGAGCCTATTTTGGTCCTAATTGAGTGTATTGAGCTTCATTTGGTCTTACTTTGGTCAATGGCTCCATTTTAGTCACTAGGATAGATAACCAAAGGATGATGTAATGAGCCTATTTTGGTCTTAATTGAGTGTATTGAGCTTGGTCAATGGCTCCATTTTAGTCACTAGGATGTTGTAGATAACAAAGGATGATGTAATGAGCCTATTTTGGTCCTAATTGAGTGTATTGAGCTTCATTTGGTCTTACTTTGGTCAATGCTCCATTTTAGTCACTAGAAGGTTTAGATAAAAAAGGATGATGTAATGAGCCTATTTTGGTCCTATTGAGTGTATTGAGCTCATTTGGTCTTAATTTGTTCAATGGCTCCATTTTAGTCACTAGGATGTTTAGATAACCAAAGGATGATGTAATGAGCCTATTTTGGTCCTAATTGAGTGTATTGAGCTTCATTTGGTCTTACTTTGGTCAATGGCTCCATTTTAGTCACTAGGATGTTGTAGATAACCAAAGGATGATGTAATGAGCCTATTTTGGTCCTAATTGAGTGTATTGAGCTTCATTTGGTCTTACTTTGGTCAATGGCTCCATTTTAGTCACTAGGAAGGTTTAGATAACAAAGGATGATGTAATGAGCCTATTTTGGTCCTAATTGAGTGTATTGAGCTTCATTTGGTCTTACTTTGGTCAATGGCTCCATTTTAGTCACTAGGATGTTTAGATAACCAAAGGATGATGTAATGAGCCTATTTTGGTAATTGAGTGTATTGAGCTTCATTTGGTCTTACTTTGGTCAATGGCTCCATTTTAGTCACTAGGATGTTGTAGATAACCAAAGGATGATGTAATGAGCCTATTTTGGTCCTAATTGAGTGTATTGAGCTTCATTTGGTCTTACTTTGGTCAATGGCTCCATTTTAGTCACTAGGATGTTGTAGATAACCAAAGGATGATGAGCCTATTTTGTCCTAATTGAGTGTATTGAGCTTCATTTGGTCTTACTTTGGTCAATAGCTCCATTTTAGTCACTAGGAAGGTTTAGATAAAAAAAAGGATGATGTAATGAGCCTATTTTGGTCCTATTGAGTGTATTGAGCTTCATTTGGTCTTACTTTGGTCAATGGCTCCATTTTAGTCACTAGGATGTTTAGATAACCAAAGGATGATGTAATGAGCCTATTTTGGTCCTATTGAGTGTATTGAGCTTCATTTGGTCTTACTTTGGTCAATGGCTCCATTTTAGTCACTAGGATGTTGTAGATAACAAAGGATGATGTAATGAGCCTATTTTGGTCCTAATTGAGTGTATTGAGCTTCATTTGGTCTTACTTTGGTCAATGGCTCCATTTTAGTCACTAGGATGTTGTAGATAACCAAAGGATGATGTAATGAGCCTATTTTGGTCCTAATTGAGTGTATTGAGCTTCATTTGGTCTTACTTTGGTCAATGGCTCCATTTTAGTCACTAGGATGTTTAGATAACCAAAGGATGATGTAATGAGCCTATTTTGGTCCTAATTGAGTGTATTGAGCTTCATTTGGTCTTACTTTGGTCAATGGCTCCATTTTAGTCACTAGGATGTTTAGATAACCAAAGGATGATGTAATGAGCCTATTTTGGTCCTAATTGAGTGTATTGATTCATTTGGTCTTACTTTGGTCAATGGCTCCATTTTAGTCACTAGGATGTTGTAGATAACCAAAGGATGATGTAATGAGCCTATTTTGGTCTTAATTGAGTGTATTGACCTTCATTTGGTCTTACTTTGCAATGGCTCCATTTTAGTCACTAGGATGTTTAGATAACAAAGGATGATGTAATGAGCCTATTTTGGTCCTAATTGAGTGTATTGAGCTTCATTTGGTCTTACTTGGTCAATGGCTCCATTTTAGTCACTAGGATGTTGTAGATAACCAAAGGATGATGTAATGAGCCTATTTTGGTCCTAATTGAGTGTATTGAGCTTCATTTGGTCTTACTTTGGTCAATGGCTCCATTTTAGTCACTAGGAAGGTTTAGATAAAAAAGGATGATGTAATGAGCCTATTTTGGTCCTATTGAGTGTATTGAGCTTCATTTGGTCTTACTTTGGTCAATGGCTCCATTTTAGTCACTAGGATGTTGTAGATAACCAAAGGATGATGTAATGAGCCTATTTTGGTCTAATTGAGTGTATTGAGCTTCATTTGGTCTTACTTTGGTCAATGGCTCCATTTTAGTCACTAGGATGGTGTAGATAACAAAGGATGATGTAATGAGCCTATTTTGGTCCTAATTGAGTGTATTGAGCTTCATTTGGTCTTACTTTGGTCAATGGCTCCATTTTAGTCACTAGGATTTAGATAACCAAAGGATGATGTAATGAGCCTATTTTGGTCCTAATTGAGTGTATTGCTTCATTTGGTCTTACTTTGGTCAATGGCTCCATTTTAGTCACTAGGATGTTGTAGATAACCAAAGGATGATGTAATGAGCCTATTTTGGTCCTAATTGAGTGTATTGACTTCATTTGGTCTTACTTTGGACAATGGCTCCATTTTAGTCACTAGGAAGTTTTAGATAACCAAAGGATGATGTAATGAGCCTATTTTGGTCCTAATTGAGTGTATTGAGCTTCATTTGGTCTTACTTTGGTCAATGGCTCCATTTTAGTCACTAGGATGTTGTAGATAACCAAAGGATGATGTAATGAGCCTATTTTGGTCCTAATTGAGTGTATTGACCTTCATTTGGTCTTACTTTGGTCAATGGCTCCATTTTAGTCACTAGGATGTTGTAGATAACAAAGGATGATGTAATGAGCCTATTTTGGTCCTAATTGAGTGTATTGAGCTTCATTGGTCTTACTTTGGTCAATGCTCCATTTTAGTCACTAGGATGTTGTAGATAACCAAAGGATGATGTAATGAGCCTATTTTGGTCCTAATTGAGTGTATTGAGCTCATTTGGTCTTACTTTGGTCAATGGCTCCATTTTAGTCACTAGGATGAGATAACCAAAGGATGATGTAATGAGCCTATTTTGGTCTTAATTGAGTGTATTGAGCTTCATTTGGTCTTACTTTGGTCAATGGCTCCATTTTAGTCACTAGGATGTTGTAGATAACCAAAGGATGATGTAATGAGCCTATTTGGTCCTAATTGAGTGTATTGAGCTTCATTTGGTCTTACTTTGGTCAATGGCTCCATTTTAGTCACTAGGAAGGTTTAGATAACAAAGGATGATGTAATGAGCCTATTTTGGTCCTAATTGAGTGTATTGAGCTTCATTTGGTCTTACTTTGGTCAATGGCTCCATTTTAGTCACTAGGATGTTTAGATAACCAAAGGATGATGTAATGAGCCTATTTTGGTCCTAATTGAGTGTATTGAGCTTCATTTGGTCTTACTTTGGTCAATGGCTCCATTTTAGTCACTAGGATGTTGTAGATAACCAAAGGATGATGTAATGAGCCTATTTTGGTCCTAATTGAGTGTATTGAGCTTCATTTGGTCTTACTTTGGTCAATGGCTCCATTTTAGTCACTAGGATGTTAGATAACCAAAGGATGATGTAATGAGCCTATTTTGGTCCTAATTGAGTGTATTGAGCTTCATTTGGTCTTACTTTGGTCAATGGCTCCATTTTAGTCACTAGGATGTTGTAGATAACCAAAGGATGATGTAATGAGCCTATTTTGGTCCTAATTGAGTGTATTGAGCTTCATTTGGTCTTACTTTGGTCAATGGCTCCATTTTAGTCACTAGGATGTTGTAGATAACCAAAGGATGATGTAATGAGCCTATTTTGGTCCTAATTGAGTGTATTGAGCTTCATTTGGTCTTACTTTGGTCAATGGCTCCATTTTAGTCACTAGGATGTTGTAGATAACCAAAGGATGATGTAATGAGCCTATTTGGTCCTAATTGAGTGTATTGAGCTTCATTTGGTCTTACTTTGGTCAATGGCTCATTTTAGTCACTAGGCAAAGGATGATGTAATGAGCCTATTTTGGTCCTAATTGAGTGTATTGAGCTTCATTTGGTCTTACTTTGGTCAATGGCTCCATTTTAGTCACTAGGATGTTTAGATAACCAAAGGATGATGTAATGAGCCTATTTTGGTCTAATTGAGTGTATTGAGCTTCATTTGGTCTTACTTTGGTCAATGGCTCCATTTTAGTCACTAGGATGTTGTAGATAACCAAAGGATGTAATGAGCCTATTTTGGTCCTAATTGAGTGTATTGAGCTTCATTTGGTCTTACTTTGGTCAATGGCTCCATTTTAGTCACTAGGATGTTTTAGATAACCAAAGGATGATGTAATGAGCCTATTTTGGTCTATTGAGTGTATTGAGCTTCATTTGGTCTTACTTTGGTCAATGGCTCCATTTTAGTCACTAGGATGTTGTAGATAACCAAAGGATGATGTAATGAGCCTATTTTGGTCCTAATTGAGTGTATTGAGCTTCATTTGGTCTTACTTTGGTCAATGGCTCCATTTTAGTCACTAGGATGTTGTAGATAACCAAAGGATGATGTAATGAGCCTATTTTGGTCCTAATTGAGTGTATTGAGCTTCATTTGGTCTTACTTTGGTCAATGGCTCCATTTTAGTCACTAGGATGTTGTAGATAACCAAAGGATGATGTAATGAGCCTATTTTGGTCCTAATTGAGTGTATTGAGCTTCATTTGGTCTTACTTTGGTCAATGGCTCCATTTTAGTCACTAGGATGTTGTAGATAACCAAAGGATGATGTAATGAGCCTATTTTGGTCCTATTGAGTGTATTGAGCTTCATTTGGTCTTACTTTGGTCAATGGCTCCATTTTAGTCACTAGGATGTTTAGATAAAAAGGATGATGTAATGAGCCTATTTTGGTCCTAATTGAGTGTATTGAGCTTCATTTGGTCTTACTTTGGTCAATGGCTCCATTTTAGTTGTTGTAGATAACAAAAGGATGATGTAATGAGCCTATTTGGTCCTAATTGAGTGTATTGAGCTTCATTTGGTCTTACTTTGGACAATGGCTCCATTTTAGTCACTAGGAGGTTTAGATAACAAAGGATGATGTAATGAGCCTATTTTGGTCCTAATTGAGTGTATTGAGCTTCATTTGGTCTTACTTTGGTCAATGGCTCCATTTTAGTCACTAGGATGTTTAGATAACCAAAGGATGATGTAATGAGCCTATTTTGGTCTAATTGAGTGTATTGAGCTTCATTTGGTCTTACTTTGGTCAATGGCTCCATTTTAGTCACTAGATGTTGTAGATAACCAAAGGATGATGTAATGAGCCTATTTTGGTCCTAATTGAGTGTATTGAGCTTCATTTGGTCTTACTTTGGTCAATGGCTCCATTTTAGTCACTAGGAAGATAACAAAGGATGATGTAATGAGCCTATTTTGGTCCTAATTGAGTGTATTGAGCTCATTTGGTCTTACTTTGGTCAATGGCTCCATTTTAGTCACTAGGATGTTTAGATAACCAAAGGATGATGTAATGAGCCTATTTGGTCCTAATTGAGTGTATTGAGCTTCATTTGGTCTTACTTTGGTCAATGGCTCCATTTTAGTCACTAGGATGTTGTAGATAACCAAAGGATGATGTAATGAGCCTATTTTGGTCCTAATTGAGTGTATTGAGCTTCATTTGGTCTTACTTTGGTCAATAGCTCCATTTTAGTCACTAGGAAGGTTTAGATAAAAAAGGATGATGTAATGAGCCTATTTTGGTCCTATTGAGTGTATTGAGATTTGGTCTTACTTTGTTCAATGGCTCCATTTTAGTCACTAGGATGTTTAGATAACCAAAGGATGATGTAATGAGCCTATTTTGGTCCTAATTGAGTGTATTGAGCTTCATTTGGTCTTACTTTGGTCAATGGCTCCATTTTAGTCACTAGGATGTTGTAGATAACCAAAGGATGATGTAATGAGCCTATTTGGTCCTAATTGAGTGTATTGAGCTTCATTTGGTCTTACTTTGGTCAATGGCTCCATTTTAGTCACTAGGAAGGTTTAGATAAACAAAGGATGATGTAATGAGCCTATTTTGGTCCTAATTGAGTGTATTGAGCTTCATTTGGTCTTACTTTGGTCAATGGCTCCATTTTAGTCACTAGGATGTTTTAGATAACCAAAGGATGATGTAATGAGCCTATTTTGGTCCTAATTGAGTGTATTGAGCTTCATTTGGTCTTACTTTGGTCAATGGCTCCATTTTAGTCACTAGGATTTGTAGATAACCAAAGGATGATGTAATGAGCCTATTTTGGTCCTAATTGAGTGTATTGAGCTTCATTTGGTCTTACTTTGGACAATGGCTCCATTTTAGTCACTAGGATGTTTAGATAACCAAAGGATGATGTAATGAGCCTATTTTGGTCCTAATTGAGTGTATTGAGCTTCATTTGGTCTTACTTTGGTCAATGGCTCCATTTTAGTCACTAGGATGTTGTAGATAACAAAGGATGATGTAATGAGCCTATTTTGGTCCTAATTGAGTGTATTGAGCTTCATTTGGTCTTACTTTGGTCAATGGCTCCATTTTAGTCACTAGGATGTTGTAGATAACCAAAGGATGATGTAATGAGCCTATTTTGGTCCTAATTGAGTGTATTGAGCTTCATTTGGTCTTACTTTGGTCAATGGCTCCATTTTAGTCACTAGGATGTTGTAGATAACCAAAGGATGATGTAATGAGCCTATTTTGGTCCTAATTGAGTGTATTGAGCTTCATTTGGTCTTACTTTGGTCAATGGCTCCATTTTAGTCACTAGGATGTTTAGATAACCAAAGGATGATGTAATGAGCCTATTTTGGTCCTAATTGAGTGTATTGAGCTTCATTTGGTCTTACTTTGGTCAATGGCTCCATTTTAGTCACTAGGATGTTGTAGATAACTAAAGGATGATGTAATGAGCCTATTTGGTCCTAATTGAGTGTATTGAGCTTCATTTGGTCTTACTTTGGTCAATGGCTCCATTTTAGTCACTAGGAAGGTTTAGATAACAAAGGATGATGTAATGAGCCTATTTTGGTCCTAATTGAGTGTATTGAGCTTCATTTGGTCTTACTTTGGTCAATGGCTCCATTTTAGTCACTAGGATGTTTAGATAACCAAAGGATGATGTAATGAGCCTATTTTGGTCTAATTGAGTGTATTGAGCTTCATTTGGTCTTACTTTGGTCAATGGCTCCATTTTAGTCACTAGGATGTTGTAGATAACCAAAGGATGATGTAATGAGCCTATTTTGGTCCTAATTGAGTGTATTGAGCTTCATTTGGTCTTACTTTGGACAATGGCTCCATTTAGTCACTAGGAAGGTTTAGATAAACAAAGGATGATGTAATGAGCCTATTTTGGTCCTAATTGAGTGTATTGAGCTTCATTTGGTCTTACTTTGGTCAATGGCTCCATTTTAGTCACTAGGATGTCTTAGATAACCAAAGGATGATGTAATGAGCCTATTTTGGTGCTAATTGAGTGTATTGAGCTTCATTTGGTCTTACTTTGGTCAATGGCTCCATTTTAGTCACTAGGATGTTGTAGATAACCAAAGGATGATGTAATGAGCCTATTTTGGTCCTAATTGAGTGTATTGAGCTTCATTTGGTCTTACTTTGGTCAATGGCTCCATTTTAGTCACTAGGATGTTGTAGATAACCAAAGGATGATGTAATGAGCCTATTTTGGTCCTAATTGAGTGTATTGAGCTTCATTTGGTCTTACTTTGGTCAATGGCTCCATTTTAGTCACTAGGATGTTGTAGATAACCAAAGGATGATGTAATGAGCCTATTTTGGTATAATTGAGTGTATTGAGCTTCATTTGGTCTTACTTTGGTCAATGGCTCCATTTTAGTCACTAGGATGTTGTAGATAACCAAAGGATGATGTAATGAGCCTATTTTGGTCCTAATTGAGTGTATTGAGCTTCATTTGGTCTTACTTTGGTCAATGGCTCCATTTTAGTCACTAGGATGTTTAGATAACCAAAGGATGATGTAATGAGCCTATTTTGGTCCTAATTGAGTGTATTGACCTTCATTTGGTCTTACTTTGGTCAATGGCTCCATTTTAGTCACTAGGATGTTGTAGATAACTAAAGGATGATGTAATGAGCCTATTTTGGTCCTAATTGAGTGTATTGAGCTTCATTTGGTCTTACTTTGGTCAATGCTCCATTTTAGTCACTAGGATGTTGTAGATAAAAGGATGATGTAATGAGCCTATTTTGGTCCTAATTGAGTGTATTGAGCTCATTTGGTCTTACTTTGGTCAATGGCTCCATTTTAGTCACTAGGATGTTTAGATAACCAAAGGATGATGTAATGAGCCTATTTTGGTCTTAATTGAGTGTATTGAGCTTCATTTGGTCTTACTTTGGTCAATGGCTCCATTTTAGTCACTAGGATGTTGTAGATAACCAAAGGATGATGTAATGAGCCTATTTTGGTCCTAATTGAGTGTATTGAGCTTCATTTGGTCTTACTTTGGTCAATGCTCCATTTTAGTCACTAGGAAGGTTTAGATAAGGATGATGTAATGAGCCTATTTTTGTCCTGATTGAGTGTATTGAGCTTCATTTGGTCTTAATTTGTTCAATGGCTCCATTTTAGTCACTAGGATGTTTAGATAACCAAAGGATGATGTAATGAGCCTATTTTGGTCCTAATTGAGTGTATTGAGCTTCATTTGGTCTTACTTTGGTCAATGGCTCCATTTTAGTCACTAGGATGTTGTAGATAACCAAAGGATGATGTAATGAGCCTATTTGGTCCTAATTGAGTGTATTGAGCTTCATTTGGTCTTACTTTGGACAATGGCTCCATTTTAGTCACTAGGAAGGTTTAGATGTTGTAGATAACAAAGGATGATGTAATGAGCCTATTTTGGTCCTAATTGAGTGTATTGAGCTTCATTTGGTCTTACTTTGGTCAATGGCTCCATTTTAGTCACTAGGATGTTGTAGATAACCAAAGGATGATGTAATGAGCCTATTTTTGTCCTAATTGAGTGTATTGAGCTTCATTTGGTCTTACTTTGGTCAATGGCTCCATTTTAGTCACTAGGATGTAGATAACCAAAGATGATGTAATGAGCCTATTTGGTCCTTGAGTGTATTGAGCTTCATTGGTCTACTTGGTCAATGGCTCCATTTTAGTCACTAGGATGTGTAGATAACCAAAGGATGATTAATGAGCCTATTTGGTCCTAATTGAGTGTATTGAGCTTCATTTGGTCTTACTTTGGTCAATGGCTCCATTTTAGTCACTAGGATGTTGTAGATAACCAAAGGATGATGTAATGAGCCTATTTTAATTGAGTGTATTGAGCTTCATTTGGTCTTACTTTGGTCAATGGCTCCATTTTAGTCACTAGGAGGTTTAGATAACCAAAGGATGATGTAATGAGCCTATTTTGGTCCTAATTGGAGTATTGAGCTTCATTTGGTCTTACTTTGGTCAATGGCTCCATTTTAGTCACTAGGATGTTGTAGATAACCAAAGGATGATGTAATGAGCCTATTTTGTCCTAATTGAGTGTATTGAGCTTCATTTGGTCTTACTTTGGTCAATGGCTCCATTTTAGTCACTAGGATGTTGTAGATAACCAAAGGATGATGTAATGAGCCTATTTTGGTCCTAATTGAGTGTATTGAGCTTCATTTGGTCTTACTTTGGTCAATGGCTCCATTTTAGTCACTAGGATGTTGTAGATAACCAAAGGATGATGTAATGAGCCTTTTGGTCCTAATTGAGTGTATTGAGCTTCATTTGGTCTTACTTTGGTCAATGGCTCCATTTTAGTCACTAGGATGTTGTAGATAACCAAAGGATGATGTAATGAGCCTATTTTGGTCCTAATTGAGTGTATTGAGCTTCATTTGGTCTTACTTTGGTCAATGGCTCCATTTTAGTCACTAGGATGTTGTAGATAACCAAAGGATGATGTAATGAGCCTATTTTGGTCCTAATTGAGTGTATTGAGCTTCATTTGGTCTTACTTTGGTCAATGGCTCCATTTTAGTCACTAGGATGTTGTAGTAACCAAAGGATGATGTAATGAGCCTATTTTGGTCCTAATTGAGTGTATTGAGCTTCATTTGGTCTTACTTTGGTCAATGGCTCCATTTTAGTCACTAGGATGTTGTAGATAACCAAAGGATGATGTAATGAGCCTATTTTTGTCCTAATTGAGTGTATTGAGCTTCATTTGGTCTTACTTTGGTCAATGGCTCCATTTTAGTCACTAGGATGTTGTAGATAACCAAAGGATGATGTATGAGCCTATTTTGGTCCTAATTGAGTGTATTGAGCTTCATTTGGTCTTACTTTGGTCAATGGCTCCATTTTAGTCACTAGGATGTTGTAGATAACCAAAGGATGATGTAATGAGCCTATTTGGTCCTAATTGAGTGTATTGAGCTTCATTTGGTCTTACTTTGGTCAATGGCTCCATTTTAGTCACTAGGATGTTGTAGATAACCAAAGGATGATGTAATGAGCCTATTTGGTCCTAATTGAGTGTATTGAGCTTCATTTGGTCTTACTTTGGTCAATGGCTCCATTTTAGTCACCCAAAGGATGATGTAATTAGTTGGTCCCTTCATATGGCTCCATTTTAAGGTTGTAGATAACCAAAGGATGATGTAATGAGCCTATTTTTGTCCTAATTGAGTGTATTGAGCTTCATTTGGTCTTACTTTGGTCAATGGCTCCATTTTAGTCACTAGGATGTTGTAGATAACCAAAGGATGATGTAATGAGCCTATTTTTGTCCTAATTGAGTGTATTGAGCTTCATTTGGTCTTACTTTGGTCAATGGCTCCATTTTAGTCACTAGGATGTTGTAGATAACCAAAGGATGATGTAATGAGCCTATTTTGGTCCTAATTGAGTGTATTGAGCTTCATTTGGTCTTACTTTGGTCAATGGCTCCATTTTAGTCACTAGGATGTTGTAGATAACCAAAGGATGATGTAATGAGCCTATTTTTGTCCTAATTGAGTGTATGAGCTTCATTTGGTCTTACTTTGGTCAATGGCTCCATTTTAGTCACTAGGATGTTGTAGATAACCAAAGGATGATGTAATGAGCCTATTTTGGTCCTAATTGAGTGTATTGAGCTTCATTTGGTCTTACTTTGGTCAATGGCTCCATTTTAGTCACTAGGATGTTGTAGATAACCAAAAGGATGATGTAATGAGCCTATTTTTGTCCTAATTGAGTGTATTGAGCTTCATTTGGTCTTACTTTGGTCAATGGCTCCATTTTAGTCACTAGGATGTTGTAGATAACCAAAGGATGATGTAATGAGCCTATTTTGGTCCTAATTGAGTGTATTGAGCTTCATTTGGTCTTACTTTGGTCAATGGCTCCATTTAGTCACTAGGAAGGTTTAGATAACCAAAGGATGATGTAATGAGCCTATTTTTGTCCTAATTGAGTGTATTGAGCTTCATTTGGTCTTACTTTGGTCAATGGCTCCATTTTAGTCACTAGGATGTTGTAGATAACCAAAGGATGATGTAATGAGCCTATTTTGGTCCTAATTGAGTGTATTGAGCTTCATTTGGTCTTACTTTGGTCAATGGCTCCATTTTAGTCACTAGGATGTTGTAGATAACCAAAGGATGATGTAATGAGCCTACTAATTAAGTGTATTGAGCTTCATTTGGTCTTACTTGGTCAATGGCTCCATTTTAGTCACTAGGAAGGTTTAGATAACAAAGGATGATGTAATGAGCCTATTTTTGGTCCTAATTGAGTGTATTGAGCTTCATTTGGTCTTACTTTGGTCAATGGTCCATTTTAGTCACTAGGATGTTGTAGATAACCAAAGGATGATGTAATGAGCCTATTTTGGTCCTAATTGAGTGTATTGAGCTTCATTTGGTCTTACTTTGGTCAATGGCTCCATTTTAGTCACTAGGATGTTGTAGATAACCAAAGGATGATGTAATGAGCCTATTTTGGTCCTAATTGAGTGTATTGAGCTTCATTTGGTCTTACTTTGGTCAATGGCTCCATTTTAGTCACTAGGATGTTGTAGATAACCAAAGGATGATGTAATGAGCCTATTTTGGTCCTAATTGAGTGTATTGAGCTTCATTTGGTCTTACTTTAATCAATGGCTCCATTTTAGTCACTAGGATGTTGTAGATAAACAAAGGATGATGTAATGAGCCTATTTTGGTCCTAATTGAGTGTTGAGCTTCATTTGGTTTACTTTTGTCAATGGGTCCATTTTAGTCACTAGGATGTTGTAGATAACCAAAGGATGATGTAATGAGCCTATTTTGGTAATTAAGTGTATTGAGCTTCATTTTGTCTTACTTGGTCAATGGCTCCATTTTAGTCACTAGGAAGGTTTAGATAAACAAAGGATGATGTAATGTGCCTATTTTGGTCCTAATTGAGTGTATTGAGCTTCATTTGGTCTTACTTTGGTCAATGGCTCCATTTTAGTCACTAGGATGTTGTAGATAACAAAGGATGATGTAATGAGCCTATTTTGGTCCTAATTAAGTGTATTGAGCTTCATTTGGTCTTACTTGGTCAATGGCCATTTTAGTCACTAGGAAGGTTTAGATAAACAAAGGATGATGTAATGAGCCTATTGTTGTCCTAATTGAGTGTATTGAGCTTCATTTGGTCTTACTTTGGTCAATGGGTCCATTTTAGTCACTAGGATGTTGTAGATAACCAAAGGATGATGTAATGAGCCTATTTTGGTCCTAATTGAGTGTATTGAGCTTCATTTGGTCTTACTTTGGTCAATGGCTCCATTTTAGTCACTAGGATGTTGTAGATAACCAAAGGATGATGTAATGAGCCTATTTTGGTTAATTGAGTGTATTGAGCTTCATTTGGTCTTACTTGGTCAAGGCTCCATTTTAGTCACTAGGAAGGTTTAGATAACAAAGGATGATGTAATGAGCCTATTTTGGTCCTAATTGAGTGTATTGAGCTTCATTTGGTCTTACTTTGGTCAATGGGTCCATTTTAGTCACTAGGAATTAGATAAACAAAGGATGATGTAATGAGCCTATTTTGGTCCTAATTGAGTGTATTGAGCTTCATTTGGTCTTACTTTGGTCAATGGCTCCATTTTAGTCACTAGGATGTTGTAGATAACAAAGGATGATGTAATGAGCCTATTTTGGTCCTAATTGAGTGTATTGAGCTTCATTTGGTCTTACTTTGGTCAATGGCTCCATTTTAGTCACTAGGAAGGTTTAGATAAACAAAGGATGATGTAATGTGCCTATTTTGGTCCTAATTGAGTGTATTGAGCTTCATTTGGTCTTACTTTGGTCAATGGGTCCATTTTAGTCACTAGGAAGGTTTAGATAAACAAAGGATGATGTAATGTGCCTATTTTGGTCCTAATTGAGTGTATTGAGCTTCATTTGGTCTTACTTTGGTCAATGGGTCCATTTTAGTCACTAGGATGTTGTAGATAACCAAAGGATGATGTAATGAGCCTATTTTGGTCCTAATTGAGTGTATTGAGCTTCATTTTGTCTTACTTGGTCAATGGCTCCATTTTAGTCACTAGGAAGGTTTAGATAAACAAAGGATGATGTAATGAGCCTATTTTGGTCCTAATTGAGTGTATTGAGCTTCATTTGGTCTTACTTTGGTCAATGGCTCCATTTTAGTCACTAGGATGTTTTAGATAACAAAGGATGATGTAATGAGCCTATTTTGGTCCTAATTGAGTGTATTGAGCTTCATTTGGTCTTACTTTTTCAATGGCTCCATTTTAGTCACTAGGATGTTGTAGATAAACAAAGGATGATGTAATGGCCTATTTTGGTCCTAATTGAGTGTATTGAGCTTCATTTGGTCTTACTTTTGGTCAATGACTCCATTTTAGTCACTAGGAAGGTTTAGATAAACAAAGGATAATGTAATGAGCCTATTTTGGTCCTAATTGAGTGTATTGAGCTTCATTTGGTCTTACTTTAATCAATGGCTCCATTTTAGTCACTAGGATGTTGTAGATAAACAAAGGATGATGTAATGAGCCTATTTTGGTCCTAATTGAGTGTATTGAGCTTCATTTGGTCTTACTTTGGTCAATGGGTCCATTTTAGTCACTAGGATGTTGTAGATAACCAAAGGATGATGTAATGAGCCTATTTTTGGTAATTAAGTGTATTGAGCTTCATTTTGTCTTACTTGGTCAATGGCTCCATTTTAGTCACTAGGAAGTTTAGATAAACAAAGGATGATGTAATGAGCCTATTTTGTCTAATTGAGTGTATTGAGCTTCATTTGGTCTTACTTTTGTCAATGGCTCCATTTTAGTCACTAGGATGTTGTAGATAACCAAAGGATGATGTAATGAGCCTATTTTGTCCTAATTAGTGTATTGAGCTTCATTTGGTCTTACTTTGGTCAAGGCTCCATTTTAGTCACTAGGAAGGTTTAGATAAACAAAGGATGATGTAATGTGCCTATTTTGGTCCTAATTGAGTGTATTGAGCTTCCTTTGGTCTTACTTTGGTCAATGGGTCCATTTTAGTCACTAGGATGTTGTAGATAACAAAGGATGATGTAATGAGCCTATTTTTGTCCTAATTAAGTGTATTGAGCTTCATTTGGTCTTACTTGGTCAATGGCTCCATTTTAGTCACTAGGAAGGTTTAGATAAACAAAGGATGATGTAATGAGCCTATTTTGGTCCTAATTGAGTGTATTGAGCTTCATTTGGTCTTACTTTGGTCAATGGCTCCATTTTAGTCACTAGGATGTTGTAGATAACCAAAGGATGATGTAATGAGCCTATTTTGGTCCTAATTGAGTGTATTGAGCTTCATTTGGTCTTACTTTGGTCAATGGCTCCATTTTAGTCACTAGGATGTTGTAGATAAACAAAGGATGATGTAATGAGCCTATTTTGGTCCTAATTGAGTGTATTGAGCTTCATTTGGTCTTACTTTCAATGGTCCATTTTAGTCACTAGGAGGTTTAGATAAACAAAGGATGATGTAATGAGCCTATTTTGGTCCTAATTGAGTGTATTGAGCTTCATTTGGTCTTACTTTTCAATGGCTCCATTTTAGTCACTAGGATGTTGTAGATAAACAAAGGATGATGTAATGAGCCTATTTTGGTCCTAATTGAGTGTATTGAGCTTCATTTGGTCTTACTTTGGTCAATGGGTCCATTTTAGTCACTAGGATGTTGTAGATAACCAAAGGATGATGTAATGAGCCTATTTTTGGTGCTAATTAAGTGTATTGAGCTTCATTTTTGTCTTACTTTGGTCAATGGCTCCATTTTAGTCACTAGGAAGGTTTAGATAAACAAAGGATGATGTAATGAGCCTATTTTGTCTAATTGAGTGTATTGAGCTTCATTTGGTCTTACTTTTGTCAATGGCTCCATTTTAGTCACTAGGATGTTGTAGATAACCAAAGGATGATGTAATGAGCCTATTTTGGTCCTAATTAAGTGTATTGAGCTTCATTTGGTCTTACTTTGGAGGCTCCATTTTAGTCACTAGGAAGGTTTAGATAAACAAAGGATGATGTAATGTGCCTATTTTTGGTCCTAATTGAGTGTATTGAGCTTCATTTGGTCTTACTTTGGTCAATGGGTCCATTTTAGTCACTAGGATGTTGTAGATAACCAAAGGATGATGTAATGAGCCTATTTTGTCCTAATTAAGTGTATTGAGCTTCATTTGGTCTTACTTGTCAATGGCTCCATTTTAGTCACTAGGAAGGTTTAGATAAACAAAGGATGATGTAACTATTTTGGTCCTAATTGAGTGTATTGAGCTTCATTTGGTCTTACTTTGGTCAATGGCTCCATTTTAGTCACTAGGTGTTTAGATAAACAAAGGATGATGTAATGAGCCTATTTTGGTCCTAAATGAGTGTATTGAGCTTCATTTGGTCTTACTTTGGTCAATGGCTCCATTTTAGTCACTAGGATGTTGTAGATAAACAAAGGATGATGTAATGAGCCTATTTTGGTCCTATTGAGTGTATTGAGCTTCATTTGGTCTTACTTTTGTCAATGGGTCCATTTTAGTCACTAGGATGTTGTAGATAACCAAAGGATGATGTAATGAGCCTATTTTGGTGCAAATTAAGTGTATTGAGCTTCATTTTGTCTTACTTCGGTCAATGGCTCCATTTTAGTCACTAGGAAGGTTTAGATAAACAAAGGA
>RYYW01000599.1:12868-29996 GCA_013621005.1 Aeschynomene evenia | reverse complement strand
TCCGAGACCAGAGGAACGGCAATCGGTGAGCCTCGGGCACCCCCGTTGACTTTCAGTTGACCGGTGCGATATTACAAAAAATACTGGGAAAAAAAAAGAAAAAGATCAAAAAAGGGCAACACGAGGACTTCCCAGGAGGTCACCCATCCCAGTACTACTCTCGCCCAAGCACGCTTAACTTCGGAGTTCTGATGGGATCCGGTGCATTAGTGCTGGTATGATCGCACCTGTGAATAATTCCTTTTATCCCTTCGTTGTCGTTCAAAATTCATCCTCCTCGGGAGTCAAAATTGAAGGTCTTCAGTACACGTGGGGCCCACAGTAATTCGATGGGTGAGCTTGTCCGAGACCAGAGGAACGGCAATCGGTGAGCCTCGGGCACCCCCGTTGACTTTCAGTTGACCGGTGCGATATTACAAAAAATACTGGGAAAAAAAAAAGAAAAAGATCAAAAAGAGGTGCAACACGAGGACTTCCCAGGAGGTCACCCATCCCAGTACTACTCTCGCCAAGCACGCTTAACTTCGGAGTTCTGATGGGATCCGGTGCATTAGTGCTGGTATGATCGCACCTGTGAATTATTGCGTGAATAATTCCTTTATCCCTTCGTTGTCGTTCAAAATTCATCCTCCTCGGGAGTCAAAATTGAAGGTCTTCAGTACCGTGGGGCCCACAGTAATTCGATGGGTGAGCTTGTCCGAGACCAGAGGAACGGCAATCGGTGAGCCTCGGGCACCCCCGTTGACTTTCAGTTGACCGGTGCGATATTACAAAAAATACTGGGAAAAAAAAAGAAAAAGATCAAAAAAGAGGTGCAACACGAGGACTTCCCAGGAGGTCACCCATCCCAGTACTACTCTCGCCCAAGCACGCTTAACTTCGGAGTTCTGATGGGATCCGGTGCATTAGTGCTGGTATGATCGCACCTGTGAATATTGCTTTTATCCCTTCGTTGTCGTTCAAAATTCATCCTCCTCGGGAGTCAAAATTGAAGGTCTTCAGTACCGTGGGGCCCACAGTAATTCGATGGGTGAGCTTGTCCGAGACCAGAGGAACGGCAATCGGTGAGCCTCGGGCACCCCCGTTGACTTTCAGTTGACCGGCGATATTACAAAAAATACTGGAAAAAAAAAAGAAAAAGATCAAAAAAGAGGTGCAACACGAGGACTTCCCAGGAGGTCACCCATCCCAGTACTACTCTCGCCCAAGCACGCTTAACTTCGGAGTTCTGATGGGATCCGGTGCATTAGTGCTGGTATGATCGCACCTGTGAATAATTCTTTATCCCTTCGTTGTCGTTCAAAATTCATCCTCCTCGGGAGTCAAAATTGAAGGTCTTCAGTACCGTGGGGCCCACAGTAATTCGATGGGTGAGCTTGTCCGAGACCAGAGGAACGGCAATCGGTGAGCCTCGGGCACCCCCGTTGACTTTCAGTTGACCGGTGCGATATTACAAAAAATACTGGGAAAAAAAAAAGAAAAAGATCAAAAAAGAGGTGCAACACGAGGACTTCCCAGGAGGTCACCCATCCCAGTACTACTCTCGCCCAAGCACGCTTAACTTCGGAGTTCTGATGGGATCCGGTGCATTAGTGCTGGTATGATCGCACCTGTGAATTATTGCGTGAATAATTCCTTTATCCCTTCGTTGTCGTTCAAAATTCATCCTCGGGAGTCAAAATTGAAGGTCTTCAGTACCCGTGGGGCCCACAGTAATTCGATGGGTGAGCTTGTCCGAGACCAGAGGAACGGCAATCGGTGAGCCTCGGGCACCCCCGTTGACTTTCAGTTGACCGGTGCGATATTACAAAAAATACTGGGAAAAAAAAGAAAAAGATCAAAAAAGAGGTGCAACACGAGGACTTCCCAGGAGGTCACCCATCCCAGTACTACTCTCGCCCAAGCACGCTTAACTTCGGAGTTCTGATGGGATCCGGTGCATTAGTGCTGGTATGATCGCACCTGTGAATAATTCTTTTCCCTTCGTTGTCGTTCAAAATTCATCCTCCTCGGGAGTCAAAATTGAAGGTCTTCAGTACCGTGGGGCCCACAGTAATTCGATGGGTGAGCTTGTCCGAGACCAGAGGAACGGCAATCGGTGAGCCTCGGGCACCCCCGTTGACTTTCAGTTGACCGGTGCGATATTACAAAAAATACTGGGAAAAAAAAAAGAAAAAGATCAAAAAAAGGTGCAACACGAGGACTTCCCAGGAGGTCACCCATCCCAGTACTACTCTCGCCCAAGCACGCTTAACTTCGGAGTTCTGATGGATCCGGTGCATTAGTGCTGGTATGATCGCACCTGTGAATTATTGCGTGAATAATTCCTTTATCCCTTCGTTGTCGTTCAAAATTCATCCTCCTCGGAGTCAAAATTGAAGGTCTTCAGTACCGTGGGGCCCACAGTAATTCGATGGGTGAGCTTGTCCGAGACCAGAGGAACGGCAATCGGTGAGCCTCGGGCACCCCCGTTGACTTTCAGTTGACCGGTGCGATATTACAAAAAATACTGGGAAAAAAAAAAGAAAAAGATCAAAAAAGAGGTGCAACACGAGGACTTCCCAGGAGGTCACCCATCCAGTACTACTCTCGCCCAAGCACGCTTAACTTCGGAGTTCTGATGGGATCCGGTGCATTAGTGCTGGTATGATCGCACTGAATTATTGCGTGAATAATTCCTTTATCCCTTCGTTGTCGTTCAAAATTCATCCTCCTCGGGAGTCAAAATTGAAGGTCTTCAGTACCCGTGGGGCCCACAGTAATTCGATGGGTGAGCTTGTCCGAGACCAGAGGAACGGCAATCGGTGAGCCTCGGGCACCCCCGTTGACTTTCAGTTGACCGGTGCGATATTACAAAAAATACTGGGAAAAAAAAAGAAAAAGATCAAAAAGAGGTGCAACACGAGGACTTCCCAGGAGGTCACCCCATCCCAGTACTACTCTCGCCCAAGCACGCTTAACTTCGGAGTTCTGATGGGATCCGGTGCATTAGTGCTGGTATGATCGCACCTGTGAATAATTCTTTTTATCCCTTCGTTGTCGTTCAAAATTCATCCTCCTCGGGAGTCAAAATTGAAGGTCTTCAGTACCGTGGGGCCCACAGTAATTCGATGGGTGAGCTTGTCCGAGACCAGAGGAACGGCAATCGGTGAGCCTCGGGCACCCCCGTTGACTTTCAGTTGACCGGTGCGATATTACAAAAAATACTGGAAAAAAAAAAGAAAAAGATCAAAAAAGAGGTGCAACACGAGGACTTCCCAGGAGGTCACCCATCCCAGTACTACTCTCGCCCAAGCACGCTTAACTTCGGAGTTCTGATGGGATCCGGTGCATTAGTGCTGGTATGATCGCACCTGTGAATTATTGCGTGAATAATTCCTTTATCCCTTCGTTGTCGTTCAAAATTCATCCTCCTCGGGAGTCAAAATTGAAGGTCTTCAGTACCGTGGGGCCCACAGTAATTCGATGGGTGAGCTTGTCCGAGACCAGAGGAACGGCAATCGGTGAGCCTCGGGCACCCCCGTTGACTTTCAGTTGACCGGTGCGATATTACAAAAATACTGGAAAAAAAAAGAAAAAGATCAAAAAAGAGGTGCAACACGAGGACTTCCCAGGAGGTCACCCATCCCAGTACTACTCTCGCCCAAGCACGCTTAACTTCGGAGTTCTGATGGGATCCGGTGCATTAGTGCTGGTATGATCGCACCTGTGAATTATTGCGTGAATAATTCCTTTATCCCTTCGTTGTCGTTCAAAATTCATCCTCCTCGGGAGTCAAAATTGAAGGTCTTCAGTACCGTGGGGCCCACAGTAATTCGATGGGTGAGCTTGTCCGAGACCAGAGGAACGGCAATCGGTGAGCCTCGGGCACCCCCGTTGACTTTCAGTTGACCGGTGCGATATTACAAAAAATACTGGGAAAAAAAAAGAAAAAGATCAAAAAAGAGTGCAACACGAGGACTTCCCAGGAGGTCACCCATCCCAGTACTACTCTCGCCCAAGCACGCTTAACTTCGGAGTTCTGATGGGATCCGGTGCATTAGTGCTGGTATGATCGCACCTGTGAATAATTCCTTTATCCTTCGTTGTCGTTCAAAATTCATCCTCCTCGGGAGTCAAAATTGAAGGTCTTCAGTACCGTGGGGCCCACAGTAATTCGATGGGTGAGCTTGTCCGAGACCAGAGGAACGGCAATCGGTGAGCCTCGGGCACCCCCGTTGACTTTCAGTTGACCGGTGCGATATTACAAAAAATACTGGGAAAAAAAAAAGAAAAGATCAAAAAGAGGTGCAACACGAGGACCCAGGAGGTCACCCATCCCAGTACTACTCTCGCCCAAGCACGCTTAACTTCGGAGTTCTGATGGGATCCGGTGCATTAGTGCTGGTATGATCGCACCTGTGAATTATTGCGTGAATAATTCCTTTATCCCTTCGTTGTCGTTCAAAATTCATCCTCCTCGGGAGTCAAAATTGAAGGTCTTCAGTACCGTGGGGCCCACAGTAATTCGATGGGTGAGCTTGTCCGAGACCAGAGGAACGGCAATCGGTGAGCCTCGGCACCCCCGTTGACTTTCAGTTGACCGGTGCGATATTACAAAAATACTGGGAAAAAAAAAAGAAAAAGATCAAAAAAGAGGTGCAACACGAGGACTTCCCAGGAGGTCACCCATCCCAGTACTACTCTCGCCCAAGCACGCTTAACTTCGGAGTTCTGATGGGATCCGGTGCATTAGTGCTGGTATGATCGCACCTGTGAATTATTGCGTGAATAATTCCTTTATCCCTTCGTTGTCGTTCAAAATTCATCCTCCTCGGGAGTCAAAATTGAAGGTCTTCAGTACCCGTGGGGCCCACAGTAATTCGATGGGTGAGCTTGTCCGAGACCAGAGGAACGGCAATCGGTGAGCCTCGGGCACCCCCGTTGACTTTCAGTTGACCGGTGCGATATTACAAAAAATACTGGGAAAAAAAAAGAAAAAGATCAAAAAAGAGGTGCAACACGAGGACTTCCCAGGAGGTCACCCATCCCAGTACTACTCTCGCCCAAGCACGCTTAACTTCGGAGTTCTGATGGGATCCGGTGCATTAGTGCTGGTATGATCGCACCTGTGAATAATTCTTTCCCTTCGTTGTCGTTCAAAATTCATCCTCCTCGGGAGTCAAAATTGAAGGTCTTCAGTACCGTGGGGCCCACAGTAATTCGATGGGTGAGCTTGTCCGAGACCAGAGGAACGGCAATCGGTGAGCCTCGGGCACCCCCGTTGACTTTCAGTTGACCGGTGCGATATTACAAAAAATACTGGGAAAAAAAAAGAAAAAGATCAAAAAAGAGGTGCAACACGAGGACTTCCCAGGAGGTCACCCATCCCAGTACTACTCTCGCCCAAGCACGCTTAACTTCGGAGTTCTGATGGGATCCGGTGCATTAGTGCTGGTATGATCGCACCTGTGAATTATTGCGTGAATAATTCCTTTATCCCTTCGTTGTCGTTCAAAATTCATCCTCCTCGGGAGTCAAAATTGAAGGTCTTCAGTACCCGTGGGGCCCACAGTAATTCGATGGGTGAGCTTGTCCGAGACCAGAGGAACGGCAATCGGTGAGCCTCGGGCACCCCCGTTGACTTTCAGTTGACCGGTGCGATATTACAAAAAATACTGGGAAAAAAAAAGAAAAAGATCAAAAAAGAGGTGCAACACGAGGACTTCCCAGGAGGTCACCCATCCCAGTACTACTCTCGCCCAAGCACGCTTAACTTCGGAGTTCTGATGGGATCCGGTGCATTAGTGCTGGTATGATCGCACCTGTGAATTATTGCGTGAATAATTCCTTTATCCCTTCGTTGTCGTTCAAAATTCATCCTCCTCGGGAGTCAAAATTGAAGGTCTTCAGTACCGTGGGGCCCACAGTAATTCGATGGGTGAGCTTGTCCGAGACCAGAGGAACGGCAATCGGTGAGCCTCGGGCACCCCCGTTGACTTTCAGTTGACCGGTGCGATATTACAAAAAATACTGGGAAAAAAAAAGAAAAAGATCAAAAAGAGGTGCAACACGAGGACTTCCCAGGAGGTCACCCATCCTACTACTCTCGCCCAAGCACGCTTAACTTCGGAGTTCTGATGGGATCCGGTGCATTAGTGCTGGTATGATCGCACCTGTGAATAATTCTTTTATCCCTTCGTTGTCGTTCAAAATTCATCCTCCTCGGAGTCAAAATTGAAGGTCTTCAGTACCCGTGGGGCCCACAGTAATTCGATGGGTGAGCTTGTCCGAGACCAGAGGAACGGCAATCGGTGAGCCTCGGGCACCCCCGTTGACTTTCAGTTGACCGGTGCGATATTACAAAAAATACTGGGAAAAAAAAAGAAAAAGATCAAAAAAGAGGTGCAACACGAGGACTTCCCAGGAGGTCACCCATCCCAGTACTACTCTCGCCAAGCACGCTTAACTTCGGAGTTCTGATGGGATCCGGTGCATTAGTGCTGGTATGATCGCACCTGTGAATTGCGTGAATAATTCCTTTATCCCTTCGTTGTCGTTCAAAATTCATCCTCCTCGGGAGTCAAAATTGAAGGTCTTCAGTACGTGGGGCCCACAGTAATTCGATGGGTGAGCTTGTCCGAGACCAGAGGAACGGCAATCGGTGAGCCTCGGGCACCCCCGTTGACTTTCAGTTGACCGGTGCGATATTACAAAAAATACTGGGAAAAAAAAAAAAAAAGATCAAAAAAGAGGTGCAACACGAGGACTCCCAGGAGGTCACCATCCCAGTACTACTCTCGCCCAAGCACGCTTAACTTCGGAGTTCTGATGGGATCCGGTGCATTAGTGCTGGTATGATCGCACCTGTGAATTATTGCGTGAATAATTCCTTTATCCCTTCGTTGTCGTTCAAAATTCATCCTCCTCGGGAGTCAAAATTGAAGGTCTTCAGTACCCGTGGGGCCCACAGTAATTCGATGGGTGAGCTTGTCCGAGACCAGAGGAACGGCAATCGGTGAGCCTCGGGCACCCCCGTTGACTTTCAGTTGACCGGTGCGATATTACAAAAAATACTGGGAAAAAAAAAGAAAAAGATCAAAAAGAGGTGCAACACGAGGACTTCCCAGGAGGTCACCCATCCCAGTACTACTCTCGCCCAAGCACGCTTAACTTCGGAGTTCTGATGGGATCCGGTGCATTAGTGCTGGTATGATCGCACCTGTGAATAATTCTTTATCCCTTCGTTGTCGTTCAAAATTCATCCTCCTCGGGAGTCAAAATTGAAGGTCTTCAGTACCGTGGGGCCCACAGTAATTCGATGGGTGAGCTTGTCCGAGACCAGAGGAACGGCAATCGTGAGCCTCGGGCACCCCCGTTGACTTTCAGTTGACCGGTGCGATATTACAAAAAATACTGGGAAAAAAAAAAGAAAAAGATCAAAAAAGAGGTGCAACACGAGGACTTCCCAGGTCACCCATCCCAGTACTACTCTCGCCCAAGCACGCTTAACTTCGGAGTTCTGATGGGATCCGGTGCATTAGTGCTGGTATGATCGCACCTGTGAATAATTCTTTTATCCCTTCGTTGTCGTTCAAAATTCATCCTCCTCGGGAGTCAAAATTGAAGGTCTTCAGTACCGTGGGGCCCACAGTAATTCGATGGGTGAGCTTGTCCGAGACCAGAGGAACGGCAATCGGTGAGCCTCGGGCACCCCCGTTGACTTTCAGTTGACCGGTGCGATATTACAAAAATACTGGGAAAAAAAAAAGAAAAAGATCAAAAAAGAGGTGCAACACGAGGACTTCCCAGGAGGTCACCCATCCCAGTACTACTCTCGCCCAAGCACGCTTAACTTCGGAGTTCTGATGGGATCCGGTGCATTAGTGCTGGTATGATCGCACCTGTGAATTATTGCGTGAATAATTCCTTTATCCCTTCGTTGTCGTTCAAATTCATCCTCCTCGGGAGTCAAAATTGAAGGTCTTCAGTACCCGTGGGGCCCACAGTAATTCGATGGGTGAGCTTGTCCGAGACCAGAGGAACGGCAATCGGTGAGCCTCGGGCACCCCCGTTGACTTTCAGTTGACCGGTGCGATATTACAAAAAATACTGGGAAAAAAAAAGAAAAAGATCAAAAAAGAGGTGCAACACGAGGACTTCCCAGGAGGTCACCCATCCCAGTACTACTCTCGCCCAAGCACGCTTAACTTCGGAGTTCTGATGGGATCCGGTGCATTAGTGCTGGTATGATCGCACCTGTGAATAATTCTTTTATCCCTTCGTTGTCGTTCAAAATTCATCCTCCTCGGGAGTCAAAATTGAAGGTCTTCAGTACCGTGGGGCCCACAGTAATTCGATGGGTGAGCTTGTCCGAGACCAGAGGAACGGCAATCGGTGAGCCTCGGGCACCCCCGTTGACTTTCAGTTGACCGGTGCGATATTACAAAAAATACTGGGAAAAAAAAAGAAAAAGATCAAAAAAGAGGTGCAACACGAGGACTTCCCAGGAGGTCACCCATCCCAGTACTACTCTCGCCCAAGCACGCTTAACTTCGGAGTTCTGATGGGATCCGGTGCATTAGTGCTGGTATGATCGCACCTGTGAATAATTCTTTTATCCCTTCGTTGTCGTTCAAAATTCATCCTCCTCGGGAGTCAAAATTGAAGGTCTTCAGTACCGTGGGGCCCACAGTAATTCGATGGGTGAGCTTGTCCGAGACCAGAGGAACGGCAATCGGTGAGCCTCGGGCACCCCGTTGACTTTCAGTTGACCGGTGCGATATTACAAAAAATACTGGGAAAAAAAAAAGAAAAAGATCAAAAAAGAGGTGCAACACGAGGACTTCCCAGGAGGTCACCCATCCCAGTACTACTCTCGCCCAAGCACGCTTAACTTCGGAGTTCTGATGGGATCCGGTGCATTAGTGCTGGTATGATCGCACCTGTGAATTATTGCGTGAATAATTCCTTTATCCCTTCGTTGTCGTTCAAAATTCATCCTCCTCGGGAGTCAAAATTGAAGGTCTTCAGTACCCGTGGGGCCCACAGTAATTCGATGGGTGAGCTTGTCCGAGACCAGAGGAACGGCAATCGGTGAGCCTCGGGCACCCCCGTTGACTTTCAGTTGACCGGTGCGATATTACAAAAAATACTGGGAAAAAAAAAAGAAAAAGATCAAAAAAGAGGTGCAACACGAGGACTTCCCAGGAGGTCACCCATCCCAGTACTACTCTCGCCCAAGCACGCTTAACTTCGGAGTTCTGATGGGATCCGGTGCATTAGTGCTGGTATGATCGCACCTGTGAATAATTCTTTTATCCCTTCGTTGTCGTTCAAAATTCATCCTCCTCGGGAGTCAAAATTGAAGGTCTTCAGTACCGTGGGGCCCACAGTAATTCGATGGGTGAGCTTGTCCGAGACCAGAGGAACGGCAATCGGTGAGCCTCGGGCACCCCCGTTGACTTTCAGTTGACCGGTGCGATATTACAAAAAATACTGGGAAAAAAAAAAAAAGATCAAAAAAGAGGTGCAACACGAGGACTTCCCAGGAGGTCACCCATCCCAGTACTACTCTCGCCCAAGCACGCTTAACTTCGGAGTTCTGATGGGATCCGGTGCATTAGTGCTGGTATGATCGCACCTGTGAATTATTGCGTGAATAATTCCTTTATCCCTTCGTTGTCGTTCAAAATTCATCCTCCTCGGGAGTCAAAATTGAAGGTCTTCAGTACCCGTGGGGCCCACAGTAATTCGATGGGTGAGCTTGTCCGAGACCAGAGGAACGGCAATCGGTGAGCCTCGGGCACCCCCGTTGACTTTCAGTTGACCGGTGCGATATTACAAAAAATACTGGGAAAAAAAGAAAAAGATCAAAAAAGAGGTGCAACACGAGGACTTCCCAGGAGGTCACCCATCCCAGTACTACTCGCCCAAGCACGCTTAACTTCGGAGTTCTGATGGGATCCGGTGCATTAGTGCTGGTATGATCGCACCTGTGAATAATTCTTTATCCCTTCGTTGTCGTTCAAAATTCATCCTCCTCGGGAGTCAAAATTGAAGGTCTTCAGTACCGTGGGGCCCACAGTAATTCGATGGGTGAGCTTGTCCGAGACCAGAGGAACGGCAATCGGTGAGCCTCGGGCACCCCCGTTGACTTTCAGTTGACCGGTGCGATATTACAAAAAATACTGGGAAAAAAAAAGAAAAAGATCAAAAAAGAGGTGCAACACGAGGACTTCCCAGGAGGTCACCCATCCCAGTACTACTCTCGCCCAAGCACGCTTAACTTCGGAGTTCTGATGGGATCCGGTGCATTAGTGCTGGTATGATCGCACCTGTGAATAATTCTTTTATCCCTTCGTTGTCGTTCAAAATTCATCCTCCTCGGGAGTCAAAATTGAAGGTCTTCAGTACCCGTGGGGCCCACAGTAATTCGATGGGTGAGCTTGTCCGAGACCAGAGGAACGGCAATCGGTGAGCTCGGGCACCCCCGTTGACTTTCAGTTGACCGGTGCGATATTACAAAAAATACTGGGAAAAAAAAAAGAAAAAGATCAAAAAAGAGGTGCAACACGAGGACTTCCCAGGAGGTCACCCATCCCAGTACTACTCTCGCCCAAGCACGCTTAACTTCGGAGTTCTGATGGGATCCGGTGCATTAGTGCTGGTATGATCGCACCTGTGAATTATTGCGTGAATAATTCCTTTATCCCTTCGTTGTCGTTCAAAATTCATCCTCCTCGGGAGTCAAAATTGAAGGTCTTCAGTACCCGTGGGGCCCACAGTAATTCGATGGGTGAGCTTGTCCGAGACCAGAGGAACGGCAATCGGTGAGCCTCGGGCACCCCCGTTGACTTTCAGTTGACCGGTGCGATATTACAAAAAATACTGGGAAAAAAAAAAGAAAAAGATCAAAAAGAGGTGCAACACGAGGACTTCCCAGGAGGTCACCCATCCCAGTACTACTCTCGCCCAAGCACGCTTAACTTCGGAGTTCTGATGGGATCCGGTGCATTAGTGCTGGTATGATCGCACCTGTGAATTATTGCGTGAATAATTCCTTTATCCCTTCGTTGTCGTTCAAAATTCATCCTCCTCGGGAGTCAAAATTGAAGGTCTTCAGTACCCGTGGGGCCCACAGTAATTCGATGGGTGAGCTTGTCCGAGACCAGAGGAACGGCAATCGGTGAGCCTCGGGCACCCCCGTTGACTTTCAGTTGACCGGTGCGATATTACAAAAAATACTGGGAAAAAAAAGAAAAAGATCAAAAAAGAGGTGCAACACGAGGACTTCCCAGGAGGTCACCCATCCCAGTACTACTCTCGCCCAAGCACGCTTAACTTCGGAGTTCTGATGGGATCCGGTGCATTAGTGCTGGTATGATCGCACCTGTGAATTAATTCTTTTATCCCTTCGTTGTCGTTCAAAATTCATCCTCCTCGGGAGTCAAAATTGAAGGTCTTCAGTACCGTGGGGCCCACAGTAATTCGATGGGTGAGCTTGTCCGAGACCAGAGGAACGGCAATCGGTGAGCCTCGGGCACCCCCGTTGACTTTCAGTTGACCGGTGCGATATTACAAAAAATACTGGGAAAAAAAAAGAAAAAGATCAAAAAAGAGGTGCAACACGAGGACTTCCCAGGAGGTCACCCATCCCAGTACTACTCTCGCCCAAGCACGCTTAACTTCGGAGTTCTGATGGGATCCGGTGCATTAGTGCTGGTATGATCGCACCTGTGAATTTTTATCCCTTCGTTGTCGTTCAAAATTCATCCTCCTCGGGAGTCAAAATTGAAGGTCTTCAGTACCGTGGGGCCCACAGTAATTCGATGGGTGAGCTTGTCCGAGACCAGAGGAACGGCAATCGGTGAGCCTCGGGCACCCCCGTTGACTTTCAGTTGACCGGTGCGATATTACAAAAAATACTGGGAAAAAAAAAGAAAAAGATCAAAAAGAGGTGCAACACGAGGACTTCCCAGGAGGTCACCCATCCCAGTACTACTCTCGCCCAAGCACGCTTAACTTCGGAGTTCTGATGGGATCCGGTGCATTAGTGCTGGTATGATCGCACTGTGAATTATTGCGTGAATTCCTTTATCCCTTCGTTGTCGTTCAAAATTCATCCTCCTCGGGAGTCAAAATTGAAGGTCTTCAGTACCCGTGGGGCCCACAGTAATTCGATGGGTGAGCTTGTCCGAGACCAGAGGAACGGCAATCGGTGAGCCTCGGGCACCCCCGTTGACTTTCAGTTGACCGGTGCGATATTACAAAAAATACTGGGAAAAAAAAGAAAAAGATCAAAAAAGAGGTGCAACACGAGGACTTCCCAGGAGGTCACCCATCCAGTACTACTCTCGCCCAAGCACGCTTAACTTCGGAGTTCTGATGGGATCCGGTGCATTAGTGCTGGTATGATCGCACCTGTGAATTATTGCGTGAATAATTCCTTTATCCCTTCGTTGTCGTTCAAAATTCATCCTCCTCGGGAGTCAAAATTGAAGGTCTTCAGTACCCGTGGGGCCCACAGTAATTCGATGGGTGAGCTTGTCCGAGACCAGAGGAACGGCAATCGGTGAGCCTCGGGCACCCCCGTTGACTTTCAGTTGACCGGTGCGATATTACAAAAAATACTGGGAAAAAAAAAGAAAAAGATCAAAAAAGAGGTGCAACACGAGGACTTCCCAGGAGGTCACCCATCCCAGTACTACTCTCGCCCAAGCACGCTTAACTTCGGAGTTCTGATGGGATCCGGTGCATTAGTGCTGGTATGATCGCACCTGTGAATAATTCTTTTATCCCTTCGTTGTCGTTCAAAATTCATCCTCCTCGGGAGTCAAAATTGAAGGTCTTCAGTACCGTGGGGCCCACAGTAATTCGATGGGTGAGCTTGTCCGAGACCAGAGGAACGGCAATCGGTGAGCCTCGGGCACCCCCGTTGACTTTCAGTTGACCGGTGCGATATTACAAAAAATACTGGGAAAAAAAAAGAAAAAGATCAAAAAAGAGGTGCAACACGAGGACTTCCCAGGAGGTCACCCATCCCAGTACTACTCTCGCCCAAGCACGCTTAACTTCGGAGTTCTGATGGGATCCGGTGCATTAGTGCTGGTATGATCGCACCTGTGAATAATTCTTTATCCCTTCGTTGTCGTTCAAAATTCATCCTCCTCGGGAGTCAAAATTGAAGGTCTTCAGTACCGTGGGGCCCACAGTAATTCGATGGGTGAGCTTGTCCGAGACCAGAGGAACGGCAATCGGTGAGCCTCGGGCACCCCCGTTGACTTTCAGTTGACCGGTGCGATATTACAAAAAATACTGGGAAAAAAAAAAGAAAAAGATCAAAAAAAGGTGCAACACGAGGACTTCCCAGGAGGTCACCCATCCAGTACTACTCTCCCAAGCACGCTTAACTTCGGAGTTCTGATGGGATCCGGTGCATTAGTGCTGGTATGATCGCACCTGTGAATTATTGCGTGAATAATTCCTTTATCCCTTCGTTGTCGTTCAAAATTCATCCTCCTCGGGAGTCAAAATTGAAGGTCTTCAGTACGTGGGGCCCACAGTAATTCGATGGGTGAGCTTGTCCGAGACCAGAGGAACGGCAATCGGTGAGCCTCGGGCACCCCCGTTGACTTTCAGTTGACCGGTGCGATATTACAAAAAATACTGGGAAAAAAAAAGAAAAAGATCAAAAAAGAGGTGCAACACGAGGACTTTCCCAGGAGGTCACCCATCCCAGTACTACTCTCGCCCAAGCACGCTTAACTTCGGAGTTCTGATGGGATCCGGTGCATTAGTGCTGGTATGATCGCACCTGTGAATAATTCTTTTATCCCTTCGTTGTCGTTCAAAATTCATCCTCCTCGGGAGTCAAAATTGAAGGTCTTCAGTACCGTGGGGCCCACAGTAATTCGATGGGTGAGCTTGTCCGAGACCAGAGGAACGGCAATCGGTGAGCCTCGGGCACCCCCGTTGACTTTCAGTTGACCGGTGCGATATTACAAAAAATACTGGGAAAAAAAAGAAAAAGATCAAAAAAGAGGTGCAACACGAGGACTTCCCAGGAGGTCACCCATCCCAGTACTACTCTCGCCCAAGCACGCTTAACTTCGGAGTTCTGATGGGATCCGGTGCATTAGTGCTGGTATGATCGCACCTGTGAATAATTCTTTTATCCCTTCGTTGTCGTTCAAAATTCATCCTCCTCGGGAGTCAAAATTGAAGGTCTTCAGTACCGTGGGGCCCACAGTAATTCGATGGGTGAGCTTGTCCGAGACCAGAGGAACGGCAATCGGTGAGCCTCGGGCACCCCCGTTGACTTTCAGTTGACCGGTGCGATATTACAAAAAATACTGGGAAAAAAAAAAAGAAAAGATCAAAAAAAGGTGCAACACGAGGACTTCCCAGGAGGTCACCCATCCCAGTACTACTCTCGCCCAAGCACGCTTAACTTCGGAGTTCTGATGGGATCCGGTGCATTAGTGCTGGTATGATCGCACCTGTGAATTATTGCGTGAATAATTCCTTTATCCCTTCGTTGTCGTTCAAAATTCATCCTCCTCGGGAGTCAAAATTGAAGGTCTTCAGTACCCGTGGGGCCCACAGTAATTCGATGGGTGAGCTTGTCCGAGACCAGAGGAACGGCAATCGGTGAGCCTCGGGCACCCCCGTTGACTTTCAGTTGACCGGTGCGATATTACAAAAAATACTGGGAAAAAAAAAGAAAAAGATCAAAAAAGAGGTGCAACACGAGGACTTCCCAGGAGGTCACCCATCCCAGTACTACTCTCGCCCAAGCACGCTTAACTTCGGAGTTCTGATGGGATCCGGTGCATTAGTGCTGGTATGATCGCACCTGTGAATAATTCTTTATCCCTTCGTTGTCGTTCAAAATTCATCCTCCTCGGGAGTCAAAATTGAAGGTCTTCAGTACCGTGGGGCCCACAGTAATTCGATGGGTGAGCTTGTCCGAGACCAGAGGAACGGCAATCGGTGAGCCTCGGGCACCCCCGTTGACTTTCAGTTGACCGGTGCGATATTACAAAAAATACTGGGAAAAAAAAAAGAAAAATCAAAAAAGAGGTGCAACACGAGGACTTCCCAGGAGGTCACCCATCCCAGTACTACTCTCGCCCAAGCACGCTTAACTTCGGAGTTCTGATGGGATCCGGTGCATTAGTGCTGGTATGATCGCACCTGTGAATTATTGCGTGAATAATTCCTTTATCCCTTCGTTGTCGTTCAAAATTCATCCTCCTCGGGAGTCAAAATTGAAGGTCTTCAGTACCCGTGGGGCCCACAGTAATTCGATGGGTGAGCTTGTCCGAGACCAGAGGAACGGCAATCGGTGAGCCTCGGGCACCCCCGTTGACTTTCAGTTGACCGGTGCGATATTACAAAAAATACTGGGAAAAAAAAAGAAAAAGATCAAAAAAGAGGTGCAACACGAGGACTTCCCAGGAGGTCACCCATCCCAGTACTACTCTCGCCCAAGCACGCTTAACTTCGGAGTTCTGATGGGATCCGGTGCATTAGTGCTGGTATGATCGCACCTGTGAATAATTCTTTTATCCCTTCGTTGTCGTTCAAAATTCATCCTCCTCGGGAGTCAAAATTGAAGGTCTTCAGTACCGTGGGGCCCACAGTAATTCGATGGGTGAGCTTGTCCGAGACCAGAGGAACGGCAATCGGTGAGCCTCGGGCACCCCCGTTGACTTTCAGTTGACCGGTGCGATATTACAAAAAATACTGGGAAAAAAAAAGAAAAAGATCAAAAAGAGGTGCAACACGAGGACTTCCCAGGAGGTCACCCATCCCAGTACTACTCTCGCCCAAGCACGCTTAACTTCGGAGTTCTGATGGGATCCGGTGCATTAGTGCTGGTATGATCGCACCTGTGAATAATTCCTTTATCCCTTCGTTGTCGTTCAAAATTCATCCTCCTCGGGAGTCAAAATTGAAGGTCTTCAGTACCCGTGGGCCCACAGTAATTCGATGGGTGAGCTTGTCCGAGACCAGAGGAACGGCAATCGGTGAGCCTCGGGCACCCCCGTTGACTTTCAGTTGACCGGTGCGATATTACAAAAAATACTGGGAAAAAAAAAGAAAAGATCAAAAAAGAGGTGCAACACGAGGACTTCCCAGGAGGTCACCCATCCCAGTACTACTCTCGCCAAGCACGCTTAACTTCGGAGTTCTGATGGGATCCGGTGCATTAGTGCTGGTATGATCGCACCTGTGAATTATTGCGTGAATAATTTATCCCTTCGTTGTCGTTCAAAATTCATCCTCCTCGGGAGTCAAAATTGAAGGTCTTCAGTACCCGTGGGGCCACAGTAATTCGATGGGTGAGCTTGTCCGAGACCAGAGGAACGGCAATCGGTGAGCCTCGGGCACCCCCGTTGACTTTCAGTTGACCGGTGCGATATTACAAAAATACTGGGAAAAAAAAAGAAAAAGATCAAAAAAGAGGTGCAACACGAGGACTTCCCAGGAGGTCACCCATCCCAGTACTACTCTCGCCCAAGCACGCTTAACTTCGGAGTTCTGATGGGATCCGGTGCATTAGTGCTGGTATGATCGCACCTGTGAATTATTGCGTGAATAATTCCTTTATCCCTTCGTTGTCGTTCAAAATTCATCCTCCTCGGGAGTCAAAATTGAAGGTCTTCAGTACCCGTGGGGCCCACAGTAATTCGATGGGTGAGCTTGTCCGAGACCAGAGGAACGGCAATCGGTGAGCCTCGGGCACCCCCGTTGACTTTCAGTTGACCGGTGCGATATTACAAAAAATACTGGGAAAAAAAAAGAAAAAGATCAAAAAAAGAGTGCAACACGAGGACTTCCCAGGAGGTCACCCATCCCAGTACTACTCTCGCCAAAGCACGCTTAACTTCGGAGTTCTGATGGGATCCGGTGCATTAGTGCTGGTATGATCGCACCTGTGAATAATTCTTTTATCCCTTCGTTGTCGTTCAAAATTCATCCTCCTCGGTCAAAATTGAAGGTCTTCAGTACACGTGGGGCCACAAGTAATTCGATGGGTGAGCTTGTCCGAGACCAGAGGAACGGCAATCGGTGAGCCTCGGGCACCCCCGTTGACTTTCAGTTGACCGGTGCGATATTACAAAAATACTGGGAAAAAAAA
>RYYW01000599.1:0-10682 GCA_013621005.1 Aeschynomene evenia | reverse complement strand
GTCTCGGACAAGCTCACCCATCGAATTACTGTGGGCCCCACGGGTACTGAAGACCTTCAATTTTGACTCCCGAGGAGGATGAATTTTGAACGACAACGAAGGGATAAAGGAATTATTCACGCAATAATTCACAGGTGCGATCATACCAGCACTAATGCACCGGATCCCATCAGAACTCCGAAGTTAAGCGTGCTTGGCGAGAGTAGTACTGGGATGGGTGACCTCCTGGGAAGTCCTCGTGTTGCACCTCTTTTTTGATCTTTTTCTTTTTTTTTTCCCAGTATTTTTGTAATATCGCACCGGTCAACTGAAAGTCAACGGGGGTGCCCGAGGCTCACCGATTGCCGTTCCTCTGGTCTCGGACAAGCTCACCCATCGAATTACTGTGGGCCCCACGGGTACTGAAGACCTTCAATTTTGACTCCCGAGGAGGATGAATTTTGAACGACAACGAAGGGATAAAGGAATTATTCACGCAATAATTCACAGGTGCGATCATACCAGCACTAATGCACCGGATCCCATCAGAACTCCGAAGTTAAGCGTGCTTGGCGAGAGTAGTACTGGGATGGGTGACCTCCTGGGAAGTCCTCGTGTTGCACCTCTTTTTTGATCTTTTTCTTTTTTTTTTCCCAGTATTTTTTGTAATATCGCACCGGTCAACTGAAAGTCAACGGGGGTGCCCGAGGCTCACCGATTGCCGTTCCTCTGGTCTCGGACAAGCTCACCCATCGAATTACTGTGGGCCCCACGTGTACTGAAGACCTTCAATTTTGACTCCCGAGGAGGATGAATTTTGAACGACAACGAAGGGATAAAAGAATTATTCACAGGTGCGATCATACCAGCACTAATGCACCGGATCCCATCAGAACTCCGAAGTTAAGCGTGCTTGGGCGAGAGTAGTACTGGGATGGGTGACCTCCTGGGAAGTCCTCGTGTTGCACCTCTTTTTGATCTTTTTCTTTTTTTTTCCCAGTATTTTTTGTAATATCGCACCGGTCAACTGAAAGTCAACGGGGGTGCCCGAGGCTCACCGATTGCCGTTCCTCTGGTCTCGGACAAGCTCACCCATCGAATTACTGTGGGCCCCACGGGTACTGAAGACCTTCAATTTTGACTCCCGAGGAGGATGAATTTTGAACGACAACGAAGGGATAAAGGAATTATTCACGCAATAATTCACAGGTGCGATCATACCAGCACTAATGCACCGGATCCCATCAGAACTCCGAAGTTAAGCGTGCTTGGCGAGAGTAGTACTGGGATGGGTGACCTCCTGGGAAGTCCTCGTGTTGCACCTCTTTTTTGATCTTTTCTTTTTTTTTCCCAGTATTTTTTGTAATATCGCACCGGTCAACTGAAAGTCAACGGGGGTGCCCGAGGCTCACCGATTGCCGTTCCTCTGGTCTCGGACAAGCTCACCCATCGAATTACTGTGGGCCCCACGGGTACTGAAGACCTTCAATTTTGACTCCCGAGGAGGATGAATTTTGAACGACAACGAAGGGATAAAGGAATTATTCACGCAAATTCACAGGTGCGATCATACCAGCACTAATGCACCGGATCCCATCAGAACTCCGAAGTTAAGCGTGCTTGGCGCGAGAGTAGTACTGGGATGGGTGACCTCCTGGGAAGTCCTCGTGTTGCACCTCTTTTTTGATCTTTTTTTTTTTTTTTCCCAGTATTTTTTGTAATATCGCACCGGTCAACTGAAAGTCAACGGGGGTGCCCGAGGCTCACCGATTGCCGTTCCTCTGGTCTCGGACAAGCTCACCCATCGAATTACTGTGGGCCCCGGTACTGAAGACCTTCAATTTTGACTCCCGAGGAGGATGAATTTTGAACGACAACGAAGGGATAAAGAATTATTCACAGGTGCGATCATACCAGCACTAATGCACCGGATCCCATCAGAACTCCGAAGTTAAGCGTGCTTGGGCGAGAGTAGTACTGGGATGGGTGACCTCCTGGGAAGTCCTCGTGTTGCACCCTCTTTTTGATCTTTTTCTTTTTTTTTCCCAGTATTTTTTGTAATATCGCACCGGTCAACTGAAAGTCAACGGGGGTGCCCGAGGCTCACCGATTGCCGTTCCTCTGGTCTCGGACAAGCTCACCCATCGAATTACTGTGGGCCCCACGGGTACTGAAGACCTTCAATTTTGACTCCCGAGGAGGATGAATTTTGAACGACAACGAAGGGATAAAGGAATTATTCACGCAATAATTCACAGGTGCGATCATACCAGCACTAATGCACCGGATCCCATCAGAACTCCGAAGTTAAGCGTGCTTGGGCGAGAGTAGTACTGGGATGGGTGACCTCCTGGGAAGTCCTCGTGTTGCACCTCTTTTTTGATCTTTTTCTTTTTTTTTCCCAGTATTTTTGTAATATCGCACCGGTCAACTGAAAGTCAACGGGGGTGCCCGAGGCTCACCGATTGCCGTTCCTCTGGTCTCGGACAAGCTCAC
This sequence comes from Aeschynomene evenia, assembly GCA_013621005.1. Taxonomy (NCBI): domain Eukaryota; kingdom Viridiplantae; phylum Streptophyta; class Magnoliopsida; order Fabales; family Fabaceae; genus Aeschynomene; species Aeschynomene evenia. Next base: position 8,207 of record RYYW01000599.1, on the reverse strand, counting down.
CCATCGAATTACTGTGGGCCCCACGGGTACTGAAGACCTTCAATTTTGACTCCCGAGGAGGATGAATTTTGAACGACAACGAAGGGATAAAAGAATTATTCACAGGTGCGATCATACCAGCACTAATGCACCGGATCCCATCAGAACTCCGAAGTTAAGCGTGCTTGGGCGAGAGTAGTACTGGGATGGGTGACCTCCTGGGAAGTCCTCGTGTTGCACCTCTTTTTTGATCTTTTTCTTTTTTTTTTCCCAGTATTTTTGTAATATCGCACCGGTCAACTGAAAGTCAACGGGGGTGCCCGAGGCTCACCGATTGCCGTTCCTCTGGTCTCGGACAAGCTCACCCATCGAATTACTGTGGGCCCCACGGTACTGAAGACCTTCAATTTTGACTCCCGAGGAGGATGAATTTTGAACGACAACGAAGGGATAAAGAATTATTCACGCAATAATTCACAGGTGCGATCATACCAGCACTAATGCACCGGATCCCATCAGAACTCCGAAGTTAAGCGTGCTTGGGCGAGAGTAGTACTGGGATGGGTGACCTCCTGGGAAGTCCTCGTGTTGCACCTCTTTTTGATCTTTTTCTTTTTTTTTCCCAGTATTTTTTGTAATATCGCACCGGTCAACTGAAAGTCAACGGGGGTGCCCGAGGCTCACCGATTGCCGTTCCTCTGGTCTCGGACAAGCTCACCCATCGAATTACTGTGGGCCCCACGGGTACTGAAGACCTTCAATTTTGACTCCCGAGGAGGATGAATTTTGAACGACAACGAAGGGATAAAGGAATTATTCACGCAATAATTCACAGGTGCGATCATACCAGCACTAATGCACCGGATCCCATCAGAACTCCGAAGTTAAGCGTGCTTGGGCGAGAGTAGTACTGGGATGGGTGACCTCCTGGGAAGTCCTCGTGTTGCACCTCTTTTTTGATCTTTTTCTTTTTTTTTTCCCAGTATTTTTTGTAATATCGCACCGGTCAACTGAAAGTCAACGGGGGTGCCCGAGGCTCACCGATTGCCGTTCCTCTGGTCTCGGACAAGCTCACCCATCGAATTACTGTGGGCCCCACGGGTACTGAAGACCTTCAATTTTGACTCCCGAGGAGGATGAATTTTGAACGACAACGAAGGGATAAAGGAATTATTCACGCAATAATTCACAGGTGCGATCATACCAGCACTAATGCACCGGATCCCATCAGAACTCCGAAGTTAAGCGTGCTTGGGCGAGAGTAGTACTGGGATGGGTGACCTCCTGGGAAGTCCTCGTGTTGCACCTCTTTTTTTGATCTTTTTCTTTTTTTTTCCCAGTATTTTTTGTAATATCGCACCGGTCAACTGAAAGTCAACGGGGGTGCCCGAGGCTCACCGATTGCCGTTCCTCTGGTCTCGGACAAGCTCACCCATCGAATTACTGTGGGCCCCACGGGTACTGAAGACCTTCAATTTTGACTCCCGAGGAGGATGAATTTTGAACGACAACGAAGGGATAAAGGAATTATTCACGCAATAATTCACAGGTGCGATCATACCAGCACTAATGCACCGGATCCCATCAGAACTCCGAAGTTAAGCGTGCTTGGGCGAGAGTAGTACTGGGATGGGTGACCTCCTGGGAAGTCCTCGTGTTGCACCTCTTTTTTGATCTTTTTCTTTTTTTTTTTCCCAGTATTTTTTGTAATATCGCACCGGTCAACTGAAAGTCAACGGGGGTGCCCGAGGCTCACCGATTGCCGTTCCTCTGGTCTCGGACAAGCTCACCCATCGAATTACTGTGGGCCCCACGGTACTGAAGACCTTCAATTTTGACTCCCGAGGAGGATGAATTTTGAACGACAACGAAGGGATAAAGAATATTCACAGGTGCGATCATACCAGCACTAATGCACCGGATCCCATCAGAACTCCGAAGTTAAGCGTGCTTGGGCGAGAGTAGTACTGGGATGGGTGACCTCCTGGGAAGTCCTCGTGTTGCACCTCTTTTTTGATCTTTTCTTTTTTTTTTCCCAGTATTTTTTGTAATATCGCACCGGTCAACTGAAAGTCAACGGGGGTGCCCGAGGCTCACCGATTGCCGTTCCTCTGGTCTCGGACAAGCTCACCCATCGAATTACTGTGGGCCCCACGGGTACTGAAGACCTTCAATTTTGACTCCCGAGGAGGATGAATTTTGAACGACAACGAAGGGATAAAGGAATTATTCACGCAATAATTCACAGGTGCGATCATACCAGCACTAATGCACCGGATCCCATCAGAACTCCGAAGTTAAGCGTGCTTGGGCGAGAGTAGTACTGGGATGGGTGACCTCCTGGGAAGTCCTCGTGTTGCACCTCTTTTTTGATCTTTTTCTTTTTTTTTTTCCCAGTATTTTTTGTAATATCGCACCGGTCAACTGAAAGTCAACGGGGGTGCCCGAGGCTCACCGATTGCCGTTCCTCTGGTCTCGGACAAGCTCACCCATCGAATTACTGTGGCCCCACGGTACTGAAGACCTTCAATTTTGACTCCCGAGGAGGATGAATTTTGAACGACAACGAAGGGATAAAGAATTATTCACAGGTGCGATCATACCAGCACTAATGCACCGGATCCCATCAGAACTCCGAAGTTAAGCGTGCTTGGGCGAGAGTAGTACTGGGATGGGTGACCTCCTGGGAAGTCCTCGTGTTGCACCTCTTTTTTGATCTTTTCTTTTTTTTTTTCCCAGTATTTTTTGTAATATCGCACCGGTCAACTGAAAGTCAACGGGGGTGCCCGAGGCTCACCGATTGCCGTTCCTCTGGTCTCGGACAAGCTCACCCATCGAATTACTGTGGGCCCCACGGTACTGAAGACCTTCAATTTTGACTCCCGAGGAGGATGAATTTTGAACGACAACGAAGGGATAAAGAATTATTCACGCAATAATTCACAGGTGCGATCATACCAGCAATGCACCGGATCCCATCAGAACTCCGAAGTTAAGCGTGCTTGGGCGAGAGTAGTACTGGGATGGGTGACCTCCTGGGAAGTCCTCGTGTTGCACCTCTTTTTTCTCTTTTTCTTTTTTTTTCCCAGTATTTTTTGTAATATCGCACCGGTCAACTGAAAGTCAACGGGGGTGCCCGAGGCTCACCGATTGCCGTTCCTCTGGTCTCGGACAAGCTCACCCATCGAATTACTGTGGGCCCCACGGTACTGAAGACCTTCAATTTTGACTCCCGAGGAGGATGAATTTTGAACGACAACGAAGGGATAAAGGAATTATTCACGCAATAATTCACAGGTGCGATCATACCAGCACTAATGCACCGGATCCCATCAGAACTCCGAAGTTAAGCGTGCTTGGGCGAGAGTAGTACTGGGATGGGTGACCTCCTGGGAAGTCCTCGTGTTGCACCTCTTTTTTGATCTTTTTCTTTTTTTTTCCCAGTATTTTTTGTAATATCGCACCGGTCAACTGAAAGTCAACGGGGGTGCCCGAGGCTCACCGATTGCCGTTCCTCTGGTCTCGGACAAGCTCACCCATCGAATTACTGTGGCCCCACGGTACTGAAGACCTTCAATTTTGACTCCCGAGGAGGATGAATTTTGAACGACAACGAAGGGATAAAGGAATTATTCACAGGTGCGATCATACCAGCACTAATGCACCGGATCCCATCAGAACTCCGAAGTTAAGCGTGCTTGGGCGAGAGTAGTACTGGGATGGGTGACCTCCTGGGAAGTCCTCGTGTTGCACCTCTTTTTGATCTTTTTTTTTTTTTTCCCAGTATTTTTTGTAATATCGCACCGGTCAACTGAAAGTCAACGGGGGTGCCCGAGGCTCACCGATTGCCGTTCCTCTGGTCTCGGACAAGCTCACCCATCGAATTACTGTGGGCCCCACGGGTACTGAAGACCTTCAATTTTGACTCCCGAGGAGGATGAATTTTGAACGACAACGAAGGGATTCATTCAGAACTCCGAAGTTAAGCGTGCTGGGATGGGTGACCTCCTGGGAAGTCCTCGTGTTGCACCTCTTTTTGATCTTTTTCTTTTTTTTTCCCAGTATTTTTTGTAATATCGCACCGGTCAACTGAAAGTCAACGGGGGTGCCCGAGGCTCACCGATTGCCGTTCCTCTGGTCTCGGACAAGCTCACCCATCGAATTACTGTGGGCCCACGGTACTGAAGACCTTCAATTTTGACTCCCGAGGAGGATGAATTTTGAACGACAACGAAGGGATAAAGAATTATTCACAGGTGCGATCATACCAGCACTAATGCACCGGATCCCATCAGAACTCCGAAGTTAAGCGTGCTTGGGCGAGAGTAGTACTGGGATGGGTGACCTCCTGGGAAGTCCTCGTGTTGCACCTCTTTTTTGATCTTTTTCTTTTTTTTTTTCCCAGTATTTTTTGTAATATCGCACCGGTCAACTGAAAGTCAACGGGGGTGCCCGAGGCTCACCGATTGCCGTTCCTCTGGTCTCGGACAAGCTCACCCATCGAATTACTGTGGGCCCCACGGTACTGAAGACCTTCAATTTTGACTCCCGAGGAGGATGAATTTTGAACGACAACGAAGGGATAAAGGAATTATTCACGCAATAATTCACAGGTGCGATCATACCAGCACTAATGCACCGGATCCCATCAGAACTCCGAAGTTAAGCGTGCTTGGGCGAGAGTAGTACTGGGATGGGTGACCTCCTGGGAAGTCCTCGTGTTGCACCTCTTTTTTGATCTTTTTCTTTTTTTTTCCCAGTATTTTTTGTAATATCGCACCGGTCAACTGAAAGTCAACGGGGGTGCCCGAGGCTCACCGATTGCCGTTCCTCTGGTCTCGGACAAGCTCACCCATCGAATTACTGTGGGCCCCACGGTACTGAAGACCTTCAATTTTGACTCCCGAGGAGGATGAATTTTGAACGACAACGAAGGGATAAAGGAATTATTCACGCAATAATTCACAGGTGCGATCATACCAGCACTAATGCACCGGATCCCATCAGAACTCCGAAGTTAAGCGTGCTTGGGCGAGAGTAGTACTGGGATGGGTGACCTCCTGGAAGTCCTCGTGTTGCACCTCTTTTTTGATCTTTTTCTTTTTTTTTTTTCCCAGTATTTTTTGTAATATCGCACCGGTCAACTGAAAGTCAACGGGGGTGCCCGAGGCTCACCGATTGCCGTTCCTCTGGTCTCGGACAAGCTCACCCATCGAATTACTGTGGGCCCCACGGTACTGAAGACCTTCAATTTTGACTCCCGAGGAGGATGAATTTTGAACGACAACGAAGGGATAAAGAATTATTCACAGGTGCGATCATACCAGCACTAATGCACCGGATCCCATCAGAACTCCGAAGTTAAGCGTGCTTGGGCGAGAGTAGTACTGGGATGGGTGACCTCCTGGGAAGTCCTCGTGTTGCACCTCTTTTTTGATCTTTTTCTTTTTTTTTTCCCAGTATTTTTTGTAATATCGCACCGGTCAACTGAAAGTCAACGGGGGTGCCCGAGGCTCACCGATTGCCGTTCCTCTGGTCTCGGACAAGCTCACCCATCGAATTACTGTGGGCCCCACGGGTACTGAAGACCTTCAATTTTGACTCCCGAGGAGGATGAATTTTGAACGACAACGAAGGGATAAAAGGAATTATTCACGCAATAATTCACAGGTGCGATCATACCAGCACTAATGCACCGGATCCCATCAGAACTCCGAAGTTAAGCGTGCTTGGGCGAGAGTAGTACTGGGATGGGTGACCTCCTGGGAAGTCCTCGTGTTGCACCTCTTTTTTGATCTTTTTCTTTTTTTTTTCCCAGTATTTTTTGTAATATCGCACCGGTCAACTGAAAGTCAACGGGGGTGCCCGAGGCTCACCGATTGCCGTTCCTCTGGTCTCGGACAAGCTCACCCATCGAATTACTGTGGGCCCCACGGGTACTGAAGACCTTCAATTTTGACTCCCGAGGAGGATGAATTTTGAACGACAACGAAGGGATAAAGGAATTATTCACGCAATAATTCACAGGTGCGATCATACCAGCACTAATGCACCGGATCCCATCAGAACTCCGAAGTTAAGCGTGCTTGGGCGAGAGTAGTACTGGGATGGGTGACCTCCTGGGAAGTCCTCGTGTTGCACCTCTTTTTTGATCTTTTTCTTTTTTTTCCCAGTATTTTTTGTAATATCGCACCGGTCAACTGAAAGTCAACGGGGGTGCCCGAGGCTCACCGATTGCCGTTCCTCTGGTCTCGGACAAGCTCACCCATCGAATTACTGTGGGCCCACGGTACTGAAGACCTTCAATTTTGACTCCCGAGGAGGATGAATTTTGAACGACAACGAAGGGATAAAGAATTATTCACAGGTGCGATCATACCAGCACTAATGCACCGGATCCCATCAGAACTCCGAAGTTAAGCGTGCTTGGGCGAGAGTAGTACTGGGATGGGTGACCTCCTGGAAGTCCTCGTGTTGCACCTCTTTTTTGATCTTTTTCTTTTTTTTTCCCAGTATTTTTTGTAATATCGCACCGGTCAACTGAAAGTCAACGGGGGTGCCCGAGGCTCACCGATTGCCGTTCCTCTGGTCTCGGACAAGCTCACCCATCGAATTACTGTGGGCCCCACGGTACTGAAGACCTTCAATTTTGACTCCCGAGGAGGATGAATTTTGAACGACAACGAAGGGATAAAGAATTATTCACGCAATAATTCACAGGTGCGATCATACCAGCACTAATGCACCGGATCCCATCAGAACTCCGAAGTTAAGCGTGCTTGGGCGAGAGTAGTACTGGGATGGGTGACCTCCTGGGAAGTCCTCGTGTTGCACCCTCTTTTTGATCTTTTTCTTTTTTTTTCCCAGTATTTTTTGTAATATCGCACCGGTCAACTGAAAGTCAACGGGGGTGCCCGAGGCTCACCGATTGCCGTTCCTCTGGTCTCGGACAAGCTCACCCATCGAATTACTGTGGGCCCCACGGTACTGAAGACCTTCAATTTTGACTCCCGAGGAGGATGAATTTTGAACGACAACGAAGGGATAAAGGAATTATTCACGCAATAATTCACAGGTGCGATCATACCAGCACTATGCACCGGATCCCATCAGAACTCCGAAGTTAAGCGTGCTTGGCGAGAGTAGTACTGGGATGGGTGACCTCCTGGGAAGTCCTCGTGTTGCACCTCTTTTTTGATCTTTTTCTTTTTTTTTTCCCAGTATTTTTTGTAATATCGCACCGGTCAACTGAAAGTCAACGGGGGTGCCCGAGGCTCACCGATTGCCGTTCCTCTGGTCTCGGACAAGCTCACCCATCGAATTACTGTGGGCCCCACGTACTGAAGACCTTCAATTTTGACTCCCGAGGAGGATGAATTTTGAACGAACGACGAAGGGATAAAGAATTATTCACAGGTGCGATCATACCAGCACTAATGCACCGGATCCCATCAGAACTCCGAAGTTAAGCGTGCTTGGGCGAGAGTAGTACTGGGATGGGTGACCTCCTGGGAAGTCCTCGTGTTGCACCTCTTTTTTGATCTTTTTCTTTTTTTTTTCCCAGTATTTTTGTAATATCGCACCGGTCAACTGAAAGTCAACGGGGGTGCCCGAGGCTCACCGATTGCCGTTCCTCTGGTCTCGGACAAGCTCACCCATCGAATTACTGTGGGCCCCACGGGTACTGAAGACCTTCAATTTTGACTCCCGAGGAGGATGAATTTTGAACGACAACGAAGGGATAAAGGAATTATTCACGCAATAATTCACAGGTGCGATCATACCAGCACTAATGCACCGGATCCATCAGAACTCCGAAGTTAAGCGTGCTTGGGCGAGAGTAGTACTGGGATGGGTGACCTCCTGGGAAGTCCTCGTGTTGCACCTCTTTTTTGATCTTTTCTTTTTTTTTTCCCAGTATTTTTTGTAATATCGCACCGGTCAACTGAAAGTCAACGGGGGTGCCCGAGGCTCACCGATTGCCGTTCCTCTGGTCTCGGACAAGCTCACCCATCGAATTACTGTGGGCCCCACGTGTACTGAAGACCTTCAAATTTTGACTCCCGAGGAGGATGAATTTTGAACGACAACGAAGGGATAAAAGAATTATTCACAGGTGCGATCATACCAGCACTAATGCACCGGATCCCATCAGAACTCCGAAGTTAAGCGTGCTTGGGCGAGAGTAGTACTGGATGGGTGACCTCCTGGGAAGTCCTCGTGTTGCA
>RYYW01000598.1:19098-30076 GCA_013621005.1 Aeschynomene evenia | reverse complement strand
GATAACATAAATGTTACCAACACGTTTTCCTTCCAGAACGATCTTGTCATTTGTGAGATTAATCACATGACAATACTTGGCATAAAACTCAACCTTTAAGCCTTTGTCACAAATTGACTAATGCTTAATAGATTGTGAGTTAAGCCATCGACCAAAAGTACATCTGAGATTTGGTGAGAGGAATCCTTACCAACATCTCCGATTGCAGTGACTCTCCCTTTAGCGCCATCACCGAATCGCACTGTTCCGCCTTTCTTGGGCTTGAGACTTCTGAACCAGTGCTTGCTTCCAGTCATGTGCCTTGAGCAGCCACTGTCAAGGTACCACTGCTCATCGTGGTGGTGGAGCAGCGCTTGATGATGCACCTGCAGTCACAAAGTTAACAGATTTAGGTACCCATTCTTTGTTGGGTCCTTGCTTGTTAGCTTTCTTGGACTTTTGCCTTCTTTTCTTAGAGGGGTCATGGTTTTGAGAGTCAGAGACTTTTTGTTTGCCCTTTTCAGAAGCACTTGCTTTCTGAGAAGTTTTTCCCTTCTGAGAGGGGTTACTCTTCTTAGAAAGTTTAGCCTTCTGAGTTTTCTTTTGAGCCTTCTGAGGCTTAGAGATTTTTCCTTTTTCCAACATAGGACATTTTTCAGAACCATGGCCACTCTTAAAACATGCTATGCACGTGCGAGGTGATTTAGTTAAGGATGGATCAATATCATTTGGTTCGAAGATTTCTTCATAACCGAGTCCACTCTTATCCTTGTAAGGTCTTTGACCACCAAGCAAGAGTGTCATCATTTTTTCACCTTTGACCATCTTAACCAGTCAGAAGTGAGAAGCTCATTTGTCTTTTGTAATTCTATCAAAGCCAGTTCGGCTTTTTCAACAGTTACAGAAGACATTGTTTCTAAAGCTTGATAGAGGTTGTGACTTTCAAGATATCTATTTTAAAGTCATCTCTTTCAAGCCTTAGGTTCTCTACTTCTTGAATTAGTCTAGCATTTTCAGCTTCTAAGGATTTAAAAGACTTTCTTAGTTTGCTGAAATTGTTAGCTAATTCGTTTGAGTCTCTCAGAAGCTCTTCATAGAGTTCTGAGATCTCATTGTATGAGTATGAGAGAGGAGGAGTGTTTGGTACCTCTTCTGACTCAGATTCTGTTTCCAGAATATAGTCAGTACCGGCCATGAAGCAGACATTAGCTTCCTCTTCACTTTCTGACTCAGAGTCTTCCTCTTCTGAGTCACTCCATGTAGCAGCCATTGCCTTCTTCTTCTTCTTGGGAATGAACTTCTTCTTTCCCTTGTTCTGAGGGCACTCCGTTCTGAAGTGGCCCTTTTCTCCACAGCCAAAACATGTGGCATCAGAAGACTTTGACTTTCCTTTTCTAGGTGTGATCTCTTTGTCTTTGCTTGGTCTTCTCTTCCAAGCTTTCTTCATTTTCCTTACTAGAAGAGAGATGTCATCTTCATCGGAATCTGAGTTTTGATCGTTTTCAGATTCAGATATTTCTTCAGCCTTTAGGGCTTTTGAAGTCTTTTTGATCTGACTTTTCAGAGCCAGAGCTTTCTGAGGTCTTGAGGATGAAGATGGTCCTCCAAGTAGTCCTTCAAGCTCAATCTCGTGAGTTTTGAGTGAGCCAAACAATACATCTAAACCCAGCTGATTTAGATCCTTTGCTTCTTGGATTGCTGTCACCTTTGGGCGCCACTTGGCAGAGAGGCTTCTGAGAATTTTCCTCACCATCTCAGCGTTGGAGTAGGTCTTTCCCAAGACCTTTAGCTGATTTATGATGTGGAGAAATCTTATTGACATGTTGTCAATAGTTTCCTCAGGTTGCATGCAGAAGGACTCGTACTTATGTACGAGCATTGATACCTTAGTTTCCTTGACTTCATCATTTCCTTCGTGCAGCATGTGTAATCTCTCCCAAATTTCTTGAGCGGTATCACACGACACAATCTTGTCGTATTCTACCTTGGGCAAGGCGCAGAGAAGAATGTATTTAGCTTTGAAGTTGAGTTGTATCTTCTCCTTCATCTCTTGAGTCCATTCATCCTTAGGGACTCGTCTTGTATAGGTTCTGAGTGCTGGAGGTGCCGCTCCTGGCTCAGCGTCTGTTGCAACTACAGCATCCTCTGTAATTGTCTGCAGAGGCTGATAGTCTCCATTCTCGATCCTATCCCATAAGTCCAAACTGGTGTGCTTGATGAACAGCGTCATCCTGTCACGCCAGTAGTCGAAGCTGTCTCCGAGAAACATCGGAGGTCTGTTTATTGAGGCCCCATCTGATATGAATGCAGCTGGTGAGTTCATATTTCCCTTCGTGGATCTTTTTCCTTGACACTGCGAAGTGCTCAACCCCTTAAGGACCGAGCTCTGATGCCAATTGAAAGTGTATGTGTGCACGAGAAGGGGGGGTTGAATCGTGCAAGTTTTAAAATTGCTTGTTAAAACTTTTACTTAGAAAGCTGTTTTTACTCAGAAGGTATGATTAAGAGTTTGCAGCGGAAAATGCTTTCTGAGAAGATTAAGTTTCTGAGAACTTAGTCTTTCTAAGAAAGTTCCTTTCTGAGAGATTTTTAAGAAAACGACTTAAGGTTTGAGTTTCTTAAAAGCTTTCTGATTTTGATCAATAAGGTTTTCAAGAGACCTCTTGATTAAAGTTGTGATAGAGTTTTTCTCAAAGATTTGGACACGTAATGAGTTAGGGAGAAAAGCTTAACACAAGGGATTTTATACTGGTTCGGTTATAACCAACCTACTCCAGTCCTCAACCTTTAGTTGAGAGTTCTTAGATATTCTTCTTAATGTGCCTTCCCAGACAACACTGCCTTTACCACGTAAAGGACTTCCACCACTTCACAACCCGAAGTGGATTTCCTTGCCTCACACTAGAGGACTTCCTTGCCTTAAACAATTAAGGACTTCCTTGCCTCAAACACTAGAGGACTTAAAACTGCCTTCAAACAACGAAGGACTTAGCGTTTTTCAGAAAGTTTGTTTTGATCGAAAACAACTACCAAGACTAAGTTACAAACCTAGTTTTACACTTAGTAGACTTCTAGAATTAACTTACAAATGTAAGAATTTACACCAATTCAGAACTAGAAGATTTTGCAAAGTTAGAAAAACAATTTCGTAAAAATTGTCTTTCTGAGAAAGTTCTAAGTTTTCGCAAAATGATCTTCAATTCAACAGAGTTTTGGCACGTTTAATCAAGAGTTTTTGTGCAAAGGTTTCGTCACATTGCTCTGGAATTGAACTCATATATATAGGCATCAAAGAGCCGCGAAATTAGAGGCTTTCACTTTGCTTATGTGGTTGTGTCCTTTTCAGAACGGCTCCCTGCTACAGTCAGCGCAAAATGAGGAACTTTTCAGAACTGCACAGTGCGCGTGTTCCCACTTCCTTGGCTAGTTGTAGCGAGCTTTCTGAGTCTGTTTGCACTTCCTTGAGTCCAGACACTTGGTTGCTTCTGAGTCCAACCTTCTAAGAGTTGTACGGACTTCTGAGGCTAACCTTCTGAGGGAAGATCCTTCTGAGAACTACTAGTCGCGAGGTCTTCTGAGACCCTTCTGAGGCGACAGTGTTCTTTCCTCAGAAACATGTTTTCACCTTCTGCGCTTCTGAGATATCCTTTCTGATATCTTTGGCGCTATGATTTTATCAATTTATCTCGAGGTTACTTGATGTTTTGTCTAGGTCTTTGCTCATGGCATTGCAATAATTTATAGCTTTCTGAGACACTTAGCGCACATATTAGCAAAACCTTAAGTAAAATTTTATACTTATGGCTTACCTTGTTATCATTAAAACTTTCATGATTCTGAGAGAATTATGCTTAATTCTCTTCAGAAGGGTTCTGGAGCTTACAATCTAAACCTTCCTAGTAACTAAAATGGAAGAAATGACCAAAGTAAGACCTAATGAAGCTCGATACACTCAATTAGGACCAAAATAGGCTCATTACATCATCTTTTGGTTATCTAAACCTTCCTAATAACTAAAATGGAAGAATTGACCAATGTAAGACCTAATGAAGCTCAATACCCACAATTAGATCTAAAATAGGCTCATTACATCATCCTTTTGTTATCTAAACCTTCCTAATGACTAAAATGGAGTCATTGACCAAAGTAAGACCAAATGAAGCTCAATACACTCAATCAGGACCAAAATAGGCTCATTACATCATCCTTTGGTTATCTAAACCTTCCTAGTAACTAAAATGGAAAAATTGACCAAAGTAAGACCAAGTGAAGCTCAAGACACTCAATTAGGACCAAAATAGGCTCATTACATCATCTTCTGGTTATCTAAACCTTCCTAGTAACTAAAATGGAATAATTGACCAAAGTAAGACCTAATGAAGCTCGATACACTCAATTAGGACCAAAATAGGCTCATTACATCATCCTTTGGTTATCTAAACCTTCCTAGTAACTAAAATGGAAGAATTTACAAAAGTAAGACCTAGTGAAGATCAATACACTCAATTAGATCCAAAATAGGCTCATTACATCATCCTTTTGTTATCTAAACCTTCCTAATGACTAAAATGGAGTCATTGACCAAAGTAAGACCAAATGAAGCTCAATACACTCAATCAGGACCAAAATAGGCTCATTACATCATCCTTTGGTTATCTAAACCTTCCTAGTAACTAAAATGGAAGAATTGACCAAAGTAAGACCGAGTGAAGCTCAAGACACTCAATTAGGACCAAAATAGGCTCATTACATCATCTTCTGGTTATCTAAACCTTCCTAGTAACTAAAATGGAATCATGGACCAAAGTAAGACCAAATGAAGCTCAATACACTCAATTAGGACCAAAATATGCTCATTACATCATCCTTTGGTTATCTAAACCTTCCTAGTGACTAAAATGAAAGAATTGACCAAAGTAAGACCGAATATAGGCTCATTACATTATCCTTTGTTATGAAAACCTTCCTAAGGATTAAAATGGAGTCATTGACCAAAGTAAGACCAAATGAAGCTCAATACACTCAATCAGGACCAAAATAGGCTCATTACATCATCCTTTGGTTATCTAAACCTTCCTAGTAAGTAAAATGGAGTCATTGACCAAAGTAAGACCAAATGAAGCCCAATACACTCAATTAGGACCAAAATAGGCTCATTGCATCATCCTTTGGTTATGTAAACCTTCCTAGTAACTAAAATGGAAGAATTGACCAAAGTAAGACCTAATGAAGCTCAATACACTCAATTAGGACCAAAATATGCTCATTACATCATCCTTTGGTAATCTAAACCTTCCTAGTGACTAAAATGAAAGAATTGACCAAAGTAAGATAGGAAAACCTTCCTAAGGACTAAAATGGAGTCATTGAACAAAGTAAGACCAAATGAAGCTCAATAGATTCAATTAGGACCAAAATAAGCTCATTACATCATCCTTTGGTTATCTAAACCTTCCTAGTAACTAAAATGGAAGAATTGACCAAAGTAAGACCTAATGAATCTCAATACACTCAATTAGGACCAAAATAGGCTCATTACATCATCCTTTGTTATCTAAACCTTCCTAGTAACTAAAATGGAAGAATTGACGAAAGTAAGACCTAATGAAGCTCAATACACTCAATTAGGACCAAAATAGGCTCATTACATCATCCTTTGTTTATCTACAACATCCTAGTGACTAAAATGGATTCATTGACCAAAGTAAGACCAAATGAAGCTCAATACACTCAATTAGGACCAAAATAGGCTCATTATATCATCCTTTGTTTATCTAAACCTTCGTAGTAACTAAAATGGAAGAATTGACCAAAGTAAGACCTAATGAAGCTCAATACACTCAATTAGGACCAAAATAGGCTCATTACATCATCCTTTGTTTATCTACACCATCCTAGTGACTAAAATGGATTCTTTGACCAAAGTAAGACCAAATGAAGCTCAATACACTCAATTAGGACCAAAATAGGCTCATTACATCATCCTTTGGTTATCTAAACCTTCCTAGTAACTAAAATGGAAGAATTGATCAAAGTAAGACCTAATGAAGCTCAATACACTCAATTAGGACCAAAATAGGCTCATTACATCATCCTTTGTTTATCTACACCATCCTAGTGACTAAAATGGATTCATTGACCAAAGTAAGACCAAATGAAGCTCAATACACTTAATTAGGACCAAAATAGGCTCATTACATCATCCTTTGGTTATCTAAACCTTCCTAATAACTAAAATGGAAGAATTGATCAAAGTAAGACATAATGAAGCTCAATACACTCAATTAGGACCAAAATAGGCTCATTACATCATCCTTTGTTTATCTACACCATCCTAGTGACTAAAATGGATTCATTGACCAAGTAAGACCAAATGAAGCTCAATACACTCAATTAGGACCAAAATAGGCTCATTACATCATCCTTTGGTTATCTAAACCTTCCTAATAACTAAAACGGAAGAATTGACCAATGTAAGACCTAATGAAGCTCAATACACTCAATTAGATCCAAAATAGGCTCATTACATTATCCTTTTGTTATCTAAACCTTCCTAATGACTTAAATGGAGTCATTGACCAAAGAAAGACCAAATGAAACTCAATACACTCAATAGACCAAAATAGGCTCATTACATCATCCTTTGGTTATCTAAGCCTTCCTAGTAAGTAAAATGGAGTCATTGACCAAAGTAAGACCAAATGAAGCCCAATACACTCAATCAGGACCAAAATAGGCTCATTGCATCATCTTTTGGTTATCTAAACCTTCCTAGTAACTAAAATGGAAGAATTGACCAAAGTAAGACCTAATGAAGCTCAATACACTCAATTTGGACCAAAATATGCTCATTACATCATCCTTTGGTTATCTAAACCTTCCTAGTGACTAAAATGAAAGAAATGACCAACCCAATATAGGCTCATTACATTATCATTTGTTATCTAAACCTTCCTAATGACTAAAATGGAGTCATTGACCAAAGTAAGACCAAATGAAGCTCAATACATTCAATTAGGACCAAAATGGGCTCATTACATCATCCTTTGGTTATCTAAACCTTCCTAGTGACTAAAATGAAAGAATTGACCAAAGTAAGACCTAATGTAGGCTCATTACATTATCCTTTGTTATGAAAACCTTCCTAATAACTAAAATGGAGTCATTGACCAAAGTAAGACCAAATGAAGCTCAATACATTCAATTAGGACCAAAATAGGCTCATTACATCATCCTTTGGTTATCTAAACCTTCCTAGTGACTAAAATGAAACAATTGACCAAAGTAAGACCTAATATAGGCTCATTACATTATCCTTTGTTATGAAAAGCTTCCTAATGACTAAAATGGAGTCATTGACCAAAGTAAGACCAAATGAAGCTCAATACATTCAATTAGGACCAAAATAGGCTCATTACATTATCCCTTGGTTATCTAAACCTTCCTAGTAACTAAAATGGAAGAATTGACCAACGTAAGACCTAACGAAGCTCGATACACTCAATTAGGACCAAAATAGGCTCATTACATCATCTTTTGGTTATCTAAACCTTCCTAATACTAAAATGGAAGAATTGACCAATGTAAGACCTAATGAAGCTCAATACCCACAATTAGATCTAAAATAGGCTCATTACATCATCCTTTTGTTATCTAAACCTTCCTAATGACTAAAATGGAGTCATTGACCAAAGTAAGACCAAATGAAGCTCAATACACTCAATCAGGACCAAAATAGGCTCATTACATCATCCTTTGGTTATCTAAACCTTCCTAGTAACTAAAATGGAAGAATTGACCAAAGTAAGACCAAGTGAAGCTCAAGACACTCAATTAGGACCAAAATAGGCTCATTACATCATCTTCTGGTTATCTAAACCTTCCTAGTAACTAAAATGGAGTCATTGACCAAAGTAAGACCAAATGAAGCTCAATACACTCAATCAGGACCAAAATAGGCTCATTACATCATCCTTTGGTTATCTAAACCTTCCTAGTAACTAAAATGGATGAATTGACCAAAGTAAGACCAAGTGAAGCTCAATACATTCAATTAGGACCAAAATGGGCTCATTACTGTAAGCTCCAGAACCCTTCTGAGAGAATTAAGCACAATTCTCTTAGAGTCATGAAAGTTTTAATGATAACAAGGTAAGCCATAAGTATAAAATTTTACTTAAGGTTTTGCTAATATGTGCGCTAAGTGTCTCAGAAAGCTATAAATTATTGCAATGCCATGAGCAAAGACAAAGACAAAACATCAAGTAACCTCGAGATGAATTGATAAAAGCATAGCGCCAAAGATATCAGAAAAGATATCTCAGAAGCGCAGAAGGTGAAAACATGTTTCTGAGGAAAGAACACTGTCGCCTCAGAAGGGTCTCAGAAGACCTCGCGACTAGGAGTTCTCAGAAGGGTCTTCCCTCAGAAGGTTAGCCTCAGAAGTCCGTACAACTCTTAGAAGGTTGGACTCAGAAGCAACAAGTGTCTGGACTCAAGGAAGTGCAAACAGACTCAGAAAGCTCGCTACAACTAGCCAAGGAAGTGGGAACACGCGCACTGTGCAGTTCTAAAAGTTCCTCATTTTGCGCTGACTGTAGCAGGGAGCCGTTCTGAAAAGGACACAGCCACATAAGCAAAGTGAAAGCCTCTAATTTCGCGGCTCTTTGATGCCTATATATATGAGTTCAATTCCAGAGCAATGTGACGAAAACTCTTGCGCAAAAACTCTTGATTAAACGTGCCAAAACTCTGTTGAATTGAAAATCATTTTGCGAAAACTTAGAACTTTCTCAGAAAGACAATTTTTACGAAATTGTTTTTCTAACTTTGCAAAATCTTCTAGTTCTGAATTGGTGTAAATTCTTACATTTGTAAGTTAATCCTAGAAGTCTACTAAGTATAAAACTAGGTTGTAACTTAGTCTTGGTAGTTGTTTTCGATCAAAACAAACCTTCTGAAAAACGCTAAGTCCTTCGTTGTTTGAAGGCAGTTTTAAAGTCCTCTAGTGTTTGAGGCAAGGAAGTCCTTAATTGTTTAAGGCAAGGAAGTCCCAAGGAAGTCTCTAGGAAGTCCTCTAGTGTGAGGCAAGGAAGTCCTCTAGTGTGAGGCAAGGAAGAGGCAAGGAAGTCCTCTAGTGTGAGGCAAGGAAATCCACTTCGGGTTGTGAGGTGGTGGAAGTCCTTTACTTAGTAAAGGCAGTGTTGTCTGGGAAGGCACATTAAGAAGAATATCTAAGAACTCTCAACTGAAGGTTGAGGACTGGAGTAGGTTGGTTATAACCGAACCAGTATAAAATTCCTTGTGTTAAGCTTTTCTCCCTAACTCATTACGTGTCCAAATCTTTGAGAAAAACTCTATCACAACTTTAATTAATAGGTCTCGTGAAAAACCTTATTGATTAAAATCAGAAAGCTTTTAAGAAACTCAAACTCTTAAGTCATTTTCTTAAAATCTCTCAGAAAGGAACTTTCTTAGAAAGACTAAGTTCTCAGAAACTTAATCTTCTCAGAAAGCATTTTCCGCTGCAAACTCTTAATCATACCTTCTGAGTAAAAACAGCTTTCTAAGTAAAAGTTTTAACAAGCAATTTTAAAACTTGCACGATTCAACCCCCCCTTCTCGTGCACACATACACTTTCAATTGGCATCAGAGCTCGGTCCTTAAGGGGTTGAGCACTTCACAGTGTCAAGGAAAAAGATCCACGAAGGGAAATATGAACTCACCAGCTGCATTCATATCAGATGGGGCTTCAATAAACAGACCTCCGATGTTTCTCGGAGACAGCTTCGACTACTGGCGTGACAGAATGACGCTGTTCATCAAGCACACCAGTTTGGACTTATGGGATAGGATCGAGAATGGAGACTATCAGCCTCTGCAGACAATTACAGAGGATGCTGTAGTTGCAACAGACGCTGAGCCAGGAGCGGCACCTCCAGTACTCAGAACCTATACAAGACGAGTCCCTAAGGGTGAATGGACTCAAGAGATGAAGGAGAAGATACAACTCAACTTCAAAGCTAAATACATTCTTCTCTGCGCCTTGCCCAAGGTAGAGTACGACAAGATTGTGTCGTGTGATACCGCTCAAGAAATTTGGGAGAGATTACACATGCTGCACGAAGGAAATGATGAAGTCAAGGAAACTAAGGTATCAATGCTTGTACATAAGTACGAGTCCTTCTGCATGCAACCTGAGGAAACTATTGACAACATGTCAATAAGATTTCTCCACATCATAAATCAGCTAAAGGTCTTGGGAAAGACCTACTCCAACGCTGAGATGGTGAGGAAAATTCTCAGAAGCCTCTCTGCCAAGTGGCGCCCAAAGGTGACAGCAATCCAAGAAGCAAAGGACCTAAATCAGCTGGGTTTAGATGTATTGTTTGGCTCACTCAGAACTCACGAGATTGAGCTTGAAGGACTACTTGGAGGACCATCTTCATCCTCAAGACCTCAGAAAGCTCTGGCTCTGAAAAGTCAGATCAAAAAGACTTCAAAAGCCCTAAAGGCTGAAGAAATATCTGAGTCTGAAACGATCAAAACTCAGATTCCGATGAAGATGACATCTCTCTTCTAGTAAGGAAAATGAAGAAAGCTTGGAAGAGAAGACCAAGCAAAGACAAAGAGATCACACCTAGAAAAGGAAAGTCAAAGTCTTCTGATGCCACATGTTTTGGCTGTGGAGAAAAGGGCCACTTCAGAACGGAGTGCCCTCAGAACAAGGGAAAGAAGAAGTTCATTCCCAAGAAGAAGAAGAAGGCAATGGCTGCTACATGGAGTGATTCAGAAGAGGAAGACTCTGAGTCAGAAAGTGAAGAGGAAGCTAATGTCTGCTTCATGGCCGGTACTGACTATATTCTGGAAACAGAATCTGAGTCAGAAGAGGTACCAACTCTCCTCCTCTCTCATACTCATACAATGAGATCTCAGAACTCTATGAAGAACTTCTGAGAGACTCAAACGAATTAGCTAACAATTTCAGCAAACTAAGAA
>RYYW01000596.1:10962-30302 GCA_013621005.1 Aeschynomene evenia | reverse complement strand
GAGCTTCATTAGGTCTACTTTGATCAATTCGTCCGCTTTTGTCACTAGGAAGGTTTAGATAACCAAAGGATGATGTAATGAGCCTATTTTGGTCCTAATTGAGTGTATTGAGCTCCATTTGGTCTTACTTTGGTCGATGGCTCCATTTTAGTCACTAGGAAGGTTTAGATAACCAAAGGATGATGTAATGAGCCTATTTTGGTCCTAATTGAGTTTATTGATTTTCATTAGGTCTTACTTTGATCAATTCGTCCGTTTTGTCACTAGGAAGGTTTAGATAACCAAATGATGATGTAATGAGCCTATCTTGGTCCTAATTGAGTGTATTGAGCTCCATTTGGTCTTACTTTGGTCAATGGCTCCATTTTAGTCACTCGGAAGGTTTAGATAACCAAAGGATGTAATGAGTCTATTTTGGTCCTAATTGAGTGTATTGAGCTCCATTTGGTCTTACTTTGGTCAACGGCTCCATTTTAGTCACTAGGAAGGTTTAGATAGCCAAAGCATGATGTAATGAGCTTTTTTGGTCCTAATTGAGTGTATTGAACATCATTTGGTCTTACTTTGGTTAATGGCTCCATTTTGGTCACTAGGATGATGTAGATAACAAAAGGATGATGTAATGAGCCTATTTTGGTCCTAATTGAGTGTATTGAGCCCCATTTGGTCTTACTTTGGTCAATGGCTCCATTTTAGTCACTAGGAAGGTTTAGGTAACCAAAGGATGATGTAATGAGCCTATTTTGGTCCTAATTGAGTGTATTGAGCTCCATTTCGTCTTACTTTGGTCAATGGCTCCATATAGTCACTAGGAAGGTTTAGATAACCAAAGGATGATGTAATGAGCCTATTTTG
The DNA here is from genome assembly GCA_013621005.1 of Aeschynomene evenia. NCBI lineage: Eukaryota > Viridiplantae > Streptophyta > Magnoliopsida > Fabales > Fabaceae > Aeschynomene > Aeschynomene evenia. The sequence goes on along the minus strand of RYYW01000596.1, from coordinate 29,447 downwards.
GTCCTAATGACGGTATTGAGCTCCATTTGGTCTTACTTTGGTCAATGGCTCCATTTTAGTCACTAGGAAGGTTTAGATAACCAAAGGATGATGTAATGAGCCTATTTTTGTCCTAATTTAGTGTATTGAGCTCCATTTTGTCTTACTTTGGTCAATGGCTCCATTTTAGTCACTAGGAAGGTTTAGATAACCAAAGGATGATGTAATGAGCCTATTTTGGTCCTAATTGAGTGTATTGAGCTCCATTTGGTCTTACTTTGGTCAATGGCTCCATTTTAGTCACTAGGAAGGTTTAGATAGCCATGCATGATGTAAAGGGTCCTAATTGAGTGTATTTCATTTGGTGTTACTTTGGTCAATGGGTCCATTTGGTCACTAGGATGATGTAGATAACCAAAGGATGATGTAATGAGCCTATTTTGGTCCTAATTGAGTGTATTGAGCTCCATTTTGTCTTACTTTGGTCAATGGCTCCATTTTAGTCCCTAGGAAGGTTTAGATAGCCAAAGTATGATGTAATGAGATTTTTTTTGTCCTAATTGAGTGTATTGAACATCATTTGGTCTTACTTTGGTCAATGGCTCCATTTTAGTCACTAGGAAGGTATAGATAGCCAAAGCATGATGTAATAAGCCTATATTGGTCCTAATTGAGTGTATTGAGCCCCATTTGGTCTTACTTTGGTCAATGGCTCCTTTTTAGTCACTGGGAAGGTTTAGATAACCAAAGGATGATGTAATGAGCTTATTTTGGTCCTAATTGAGTGTATTGAGCTCCATTTGGTCTTACTTTGGTCAATGGCTCCATTTTAGACACTAGGAAGGTTTAGAAACCAAAGGATGATGTAATGAGCCTATTTTGGTCCTAATTGAGTGTATTGAGCTCCATTTGGTCTTACTTGGGTCAATGGCTCCATTTTAGTCACTCGGAAGGTTTAGATAGCCAAAGCATGATGTAATGAGTTTTTTTTGGTCCTAATTGAGTGTATTGAACATCATTTGGTCTTACTTTGGTCAATGGCTCCATTTTGGTCACTAGGATGATGTAGATAATAAAAGGATGATGTAATGAGCCTATTTTGGTCCTAATTGAGTGTATTGAGCTCCATTTGGTCTACTTTGGTCAATGGCTCCATTTTAGTCACTAGGAAGGTTTAGATAGCCAAAGCATGATGTAATGAGCTTTTTTTGGTCCTAATTGAGTATATTGAACATCATTTGGTCTTACTTTGGTCAATGGCTCCATTTTGGTCACTAGGATGATGTAGATAACAAAAGGATGATGTAATGAGCCTATTTTGGTCCAAATTGAGTGTATTGAGCTTCATTATGTCTTACTTTGATCAATTCATCCGTTTTTGTCACTAGGAAGGTTTAGATAACCAAAGGATTATGTAATGAGCCTATTTTGGTCCTAATTGACGGTATTGTGCTCCATTTGGTCTTACTTTGGTCAATAGCTCCATTTTAGTCACTAGGAAGGTTTAGATAACCAAAGGACTATGTAATGAGCCTATTTTGTCCTAATTTAGTGTATTGAGCTTCATTTGGTCTTACTTTGGTCAATGGCTCCATTTTTTAGTCACTAGGAAGGTTTAGTTAGCCAATGCATGATGTAATGAGCTTTTTTTGGTCCTAATTGAGTGTATTGAACAATTTGGTGTTACTTTGGTCAATGGGTCCATTTTGGTCACTAGGATGTGTAGATAACCAAAGGATGATGTAATGAGCCTATTTTGGTCCTAATTGAGTGTATTGAGCTCCATTTTGTCTTACTTTGGTCAATGGCTCCATTTTAGTCACTAGGAAGGTTTAGATAGCCAAAGCATGATGTAATGAGATTTTTTTGTCCTAATTGAGTGTATTGAACATCATTTGGTCTTACTTTGGTCAATGGCTCCATTTTAGTCACTAGGAAGGTTTAGATAGCCAAAGCATGATGTAATGAGCCTATATTGGTCCTAATTGAGTGTATTGAGCCCCATTTGGTCTTACTTTGGTCAATGGCTCCTTTTAGTCACTGGGAAGGTTTAGATAACCAAAGGATGATGTAATGAGCTTATTTTGGTCCTAATTGAGTGTATTGAACATCATTTGGTCTTACTTTTGTAAATGGCTCTATTTTGGTCACTAGGATGTTGTAGATAACCAAAGGATGATGTAATGAGCCTATTTTGGTCCTATTTGAGTGTATTGAGCTCCATTTAGTCTTACTTTGGTCAATGGCTCCACTTTAGTCACGAGGAAGGTTTAGATAACCAAAGGATGATGTAATGAGCCTATTTTGGTCGTAATTGAATGGATTGAGCCCCATTTGGTCTTACATTGGTCAATGGCTCCATTTTAGTCACTACAAAGGTTTACATAGCCAAAGGATGATGTAATGAGCCTATTTTGAGCCTAATTGAGTGTATTGAGCTCTATTTGGTCTTACTTTGGTCAATGGCTCCGTTTTAGTCACTAGGAAGGTTTAGATAACTAAAGGATGATGTAATGTGCCTATTTTGGTCCTAATTGAGTGTATTGAGCTCCATTTGTCTTACTTCGGTCAATGGCTCCATTTTAGTCACTAGGATATTGTAGATAACCAAAGGATGATGTAATGAGCCTATTTTGGTCCTAATTGAATGTATTGAGCTCATTTGGTCTTACTTGGTCAATGGCTCCATTTTAGTCACTAGCAAGGTTTAGATAACAAAGGATGATGTAAAGAGCCTATTTTGGTCGTAATTGAGTGTATTGAGCTCCATTTGGTCTTACTTCGGTCAATGGCTCCATTTTAGTCACTAGGATATTGTAGATAACCAAAGGATGATGTAATGAGCCTATTTTGGTCCTAATTGAATGTATTGAGCTCCATTTGGTCTTACTTTGGTCAATGGCTCCATTTTAGTCACTAGCAAGGTTTAGATAACAAAGGATGATGTAATGAGCCTATTTTGGTCCTAAAAGTGTATTGAGCTCCATTTGGTCTTACTTTGGTTAATGGCTCCATTTTAGTCACTAGGAAGGTTTAGATAACCAAAGGATTATGTAAAGAGCCTATTTTGGTCGTAATTGAGTGTATTGAGCTCCATTTGGTCTTACTTCGGTCAATGGCTCCATTTTAGTCACTAGAATATTGTAGATAACCAAAGGATGATGTAATGAGCCTATTTTGGTCCAAATTGAGTGTATTGAGCTCCATTTGGTCTTACTTTGGTCAATGGCTCCATTTTAGTCACTAGGAAGGTTTAGATAGCCAAAGGATGATGTAATGAGCTTATTTTGGTCCTAATTGAGTGTATTGAACATCATTTGGTCTTACTTTTGTAAATGGCTCTATTTTGGTCACTAGGATGTTGTAGATAACCAAAGGATGATGTAATGAGCCTATTTTGGTCCTAATTGAGTATATTTAGCTCCATTTTGTCTTACTTTGGTGAATGGCTACATTTTAGTCACTAGGAAGGTTTAGATAGCCAAAGGATGATGTAATGAGCCTATTTTGGTCCTAATTAAGTGTATTGGGCTCCATTTGATCTTACTTTGGTCAATGGCTCCATTTTAGTCACTAGGATGTGAAAGTGTATGTGTGCACGAGAAGGGGGGGTTGAATCGTGCAAGTTTTAAAAATTGCTTGTTAAAACTTTTACTTAGAAAGCTGTTTTTACTCAGAAGGTATGATTAAGAGTTTGCAGCGGAAAATGCTTTCTGAGAAGATTAAGTTTTTGAGAACTTATTCTTTCTGAGAAAGTTCCTTTCTGAGAGATTTTAAGAAAAAGACTTAAGGTTTGAGTTTCTTAAAGGCTTTCTGATTTTGATCAATAAGGTTTTCACGATACCTCTCAATTAGAATCGTGATAGAGTTTTTCTCAAAATTTATGCAAGTAAAAAGCAAGGGAGAAAAGCTTAACACAAAGAATTTTATACTGGTTCGGTTATAACCAACCTACTCCAGTCCTCAACCTTCAGTTGAGAGTTCTTAGATATTCTTCTTAATGTGCCTTCTCAGACAACACTGCCTTTACCAAGTAAGGGGCTTCCACCACTTCACAACCCGAAGTGGATTTCCTTGCCTCACACTAGAGGACTTCCTTGCCTTAAACACTTAAGGACTTCCTTGCCTCACAACAGAGGACTTCCTTGCCTTAAACACTTAAGGACTTCGAACTTTGCCTCAAACACCAGAGGACTTAAACTTGCCTTCACACAAAGAAGGACTTAGCGTTTTTCGAAGGTTTGATTTGATCGAAAATAACTACCAAGACTAAGTTACAAACCTAGTTTTACACTTAGTAGACTTCTAGAATTAACTTACAAATGTATGAATTTACACCAATTCAGAACTAGAAGATTTTGCAAAGTTAGAGAAACAATTTTGTAAAAATTGTCTTTCTGAGAAAGTTCTAAGTTTTCGCAAATGATTTTCAATTCAACAGAGTTTTGGCACGTTTAATCAAGATTTTTGGCGCAAGAGTTTCGTCACATTGCTCTGGAATTGAACTCATATATATAGGCATCAAAGAGCCGCGAAATTAGAAGCTTTCACTTTGCTTATGTGGCTGTGTCCTTTTCAGAACGGCTCCCTGCTACAGTCAGCGCAAAATGAGAACTTTCAGAACTGCACAGTGCGCGTGTTCCCACTTCCTTGGCTAGTTGTAGCGAGCTTTCTGAGACTTTTTGTGCTTCCTTGAGTTCAGACACTTGGTTGCTTCCGAGTCCAACCTTCTAAGAGTTGTACGGACTTCTGAGGCAACCTTCTGAGGGAAGACCCTTCTGAGAACTACTGGTCGCAAGGTCTTTTGAGACCTTTCTGAGGCGACAGTGTTCTTTCCTCAGAAACATGTTTTCACCTTCAGCGCTTCTGAGACATCCTTTCTGATATCTTTGGCGCTATGATTTTATCAATTGATTTCAAGGCTACTTGATGTTTTGTCTTGGTCTTTGCTCATGGCATTGCATAATTTATAGCTTTCTGAGACACTTAGCGCACATATTAGAAAAACCTTAAGTAAAATTTTATACTTATGGCTTACCTTGTTATCATTAAAACTTTCATAACTCTAAGAGAATTATGCTTAATTCTCTCAGAAGGGTTCTGGAGCTTACAATCTCCCCTTTTTGATGATAACAACTTAAGTCTTAAGATAATAATTTTGCTTAAGTTCAGAAGTGTTTCTGAGTAAGTTCATACTTATTCAGAATTCACTTTTGCTTCTTAGAAACTAATTTAGCTTTCTGAGAGAAGGCTTCGTTATTTTCTTAGAAGGCTGAGATAATCAACAGTTCAAGTATGCAATGTATGATTACTGTTTGAATTATCAATTACATAGCATGTATTTCATGATAAATGTATGTATGAGATTCAGAAATACCAAGCTAAGTAAATCAAGAGATGCCAAAAAATAAATAATAAAAGATAAGCATAAAATAGGTAAAACATGAGATGCCAAAATAATGATTTTTCATTTATGGTTTTGTAAAGATACAAAATATTTGGCTCCCCCTAAGTTGTTGCTCCCCTAAGTTCTAGCCTAGTGTTTACGATAGCCAATGTACAAAAATTTTATCATTTCATCTACTCCCCCTTTGTTACATCAAAAAGGGTGGCTAAGACATAAACGCATCATTGACTTAGAACTACTGCTTTCTGGCAATGTAGCGTAGCAGCTGGCATATCTCCATGAGAATCTCGCTCTGAGTCGCATTATGAGCGCATTCTGGAGGAGTTCAGAGGCAGTGGAAGGCTGTTGAGAAGATGAGGTTGAGATGAAGGAGGACGAGAGACTTCAGCCTCAAGTACTTCATCGATTATATCCCTTGTTTGATATTCAGGAGGTTCTTCTTCTTGGACAGCTTTACCTTCAATAGCAGCAAGTTCAATGGAAGGCTGCCTTTGAGTGTCCTCAGAAACTAGAGCAAGATCTAGATCAGAGGGTTGCCTAGCTGATGGTTGCTCCATAGCACCAGAAGTCTGAGCATCGTCGGAGAGGTTGAAGGTTGATATCTGGCTATGCATGGCTTCAATGCACTTCAACTTCTCAGTTCGACCAAAGAAAGGCCGAAATTGCACAGAGGGTGGGGTGACTACCATCCTTCCAGCTGAAAGCCGGAACCAATCATTGAGTCCGTTATCGAGAAAGTGGGACCTTGTTGATCAAAGGATGTAGGAGGAACCTCTGTTATATCTTGAGGAGGAACCTCTGGTTCCTTCTAAGAGTCCTTCTCAGATTGAGTTCCTTCTAGGGAACTGTGGACAACAAATGCCTCAACTGCTGCAACTCCGCAGCCATGGCAGCGTCAGCGCCCACCTCTGAGCTGAGCCCAGTGCTGGTGGTCCCTGCACTACGGCATGTGTTGAGACATGAGTTTCCTCATGTTCCAAAGGGATCTCAGTAGAGAGGAGACCACCTCAGAAGTTGGTTCAATTAAGGCTTCCTCATGCTATAGTTGTTGTGGTGGTTGCATCGGAGCGGCTTCTGGAGTCTCAGAAGGTTGATCCAGTGCCTTCTGGACGTCAAGCATCGTCTGAGCCAATGACTCAGCATTCACAGTGGCAACTTCAGTTGTGGTTGCCTCAGAAAGTTCCACCATAGAAACCTCAGATGGCTTCTTTTGGGCTCTTTCTTGGAGCATCCAGCATCTGGAGTGCGATGCTCAATGCGAAAACTTGCCGCATCTTCTTCCTCGGAAGAGGAATCAGCAACATTTCTCCATGCCCTGAATGTCTTCTCTGGTGGGGAGACATTCCCAGATGGGGAGGAGTGATGAGAAGCTTCTGCTTCTTCTTCAACAGCAGCAGCAGTAGCAGCAGCGGTGGTGGCGGCAGTAGCAGTAACAGCTACAATTTCTTTACCCGTCGGCTTCGGCGGGCTCTGTTTTTAGTGGTTTTTATCCCACTCCTTTGTGATACTTTCCCTGATATTTCAAGGAATGCAGGAGTTTAGTTTTAAATTTGGTGGGTTTAAAACCAGTAACAGAATCAGAAACAGGAATTGAAGTAGAAGAAGATTTAAGAAAGAGAGGTGGAGTTTTAGAGTAAGCTTTTACCAAACGACCACGTTTCTTTTTCCCTTCTGGTGGCACGTCTGGACTTGGAGAGTTGAAGGTGCTTTCCTTTTTCTGGTCATGGGTTGCTCAGATGTTGTTTCTTCTGAGTCTTCAGCAGCCTCAACAACCGTAGGTTCCTTCTGAGGAGTCTTCTGAGCTCCCTCAGAAGCCATACTCCTTGTCAGCCTTATTGGAGAAGGATGAGTCATCTTTTGCTTCTTCTTCTTCTTTTCTGAAGGATCGGAAACCTTTTCCTTTCCTTTCTCAGCCTTAGAGGGCTGGTTGGGACCAGAAGCTCCCTTAGAAGGCTTTGCTTCCTCCTTCTTCTTAGGTGCCCCCGTCTCTGGTACCTTCTTATTCTTAATGTTGTTGAAGGTGACCATGGAGAACTTACTGTGGTTGAAGATGTAAGCTCCAGAACCCTTCTGAGAGAATTAAGCATAATTCTCTTAGAGTTATGAAAGTTTTAATGATAACAAGGTAAGCCATAAGTATAAAATTTTACTTAAGGTTTTGCTAATATGTGCGCTAAGTGTCTCAGAAAGCTATAAACTATTGCAATGCCATGAGCAAAGACCAAGACAAAACATCAAGTAGCCTTGAAATCAATTGATAAAATCATAGCGCCAAAGATATCAGAAAGGATGTCTCAGAAGCGCTGAAGGTGAAAACATGTTTCTGAGGAAAGAACACTGTCGCCTCAGAAAGGTCTCAGAAGACCTTGCGACCAGTAGTTCTCAGAAGGGTCTTCCCTCAGAAGGTTTGCCTCAGAAGTCCGTACAACTCTTAGAAGGTTGGACTCAGAAGAAACCAAGTGTCTGGACTCAAGGAAGTGCAAACAGACTCAGAAAGCTCGCTACAACTAGCCAAGGAAGTGGGAACACGCGCACTGTGCAGTTCTAAAAAGTTCCTCATTTTGCGCTGACTGTAGCAGGGAGCCGTTCTGAAAAGGACACAGCCACATAAGCAAAGTGAAAGCTTCTAATTTCGCGGCTCTTTGATGCCTATATATATGAGTTCAATTCCAGAGCAATGGGACGAAACTCTTGCGCTAAAAATCTTGATTAAACGTGCCAAAACTTTGTTGAATTGAAAATCATTTGCGAAAACTTAGAACTTTCTCAGAAAGACAATTTTTACGAAATTGTTCTTCTAACTTTGCAAAATCTTCTAGTTCTGAATTGGTGTAAATTCTTACATTTGTAAGTTAATTCTAGAAGTCTACTAAGTGTAAAACTAGGTTTGTAACTTAGTCTTGGTAGTTGTTTTCGATCAAAACAAACCTTCGAAAAACGCTAAGTCCTTCTTTGTGTGAAGGCAGTTTTAAGTCCTCTAGAGTTTGAGGCAAAGTACAAAGTCCTTAATTGTTTAAGGCAAGGAAGTCCTTAATTGTTTAAGGCAAGGAAGTCCTCTAGTGTGAGGCAAGGAAATCCACTTCGGGCTGTGAAGTGGTGGAAGTCCTTTACTTGGTAAAGGCAGTGTTGCCTGGGAAGGCACATTAAGAAGAATATCTAAGAACTCTCAACTGAAGGTTGAGGACTGGAGTAGGTTGGTTATAACCGAACCAGTATAAAATCCTTTGTGTTAAGCTTTTCTCCCTAACTCATTACGTGTCCAAATCTTTGAGAAAAACACTATCACAACTTTAATTAAGAGGTCTCGTGAAAACCTTATTGATCAAAATGAGAAAGCCTTTAAGAAACTCAAACCTTAAATCGTTTTCTTAAAATCTCTCAGAAAGGAACTTTCTCAGAAAGACTAAGTTCTCAGAAACTTAATCTTCTCAGAAAGCATTTTCTGCTGCAAACTCTTAATCATACCTTCTGAGTAAAAACAGCTTTCTAAGTAAAACTTTTAACAAGCAATTTTAAAACTTGCACGATTCAACCCCCCCCCCTTCTCGTGCACACATACACTTTCAATTGGTATTAGAGCTCGGTCCTTAAGGGGTTGAGCACTTCGCAGTGTCAAGGAAAAAGATCCACGAAGGGAAATATGAACTCACCAGCTGCATTCATATCAGATGGGGCTTCAATAAACAGACCTCCGATGTTTCTCGGAGACAGCTTCGACTACTGGCGCGACAGGATGACGTTGTTCATCAAGCACACCAGTTTGGACTTATGGGATAGGATCGAGAATGGAGACTATCAGCCTCTGCAGACAATCACAGAGGACGCTGTGGTTGCAACAGATGCTGAGCCAGGAGTGGCACCTCCAGCACTCAGAACCTATACAAGACGAGTCCCTAAGGATGAATGGACTCAAGAAATGAAGGAGAAGATACAACTCAACTTCAAAGCCAAGTATATTCTCCTCTGTGCTTTACCCAAGGTAGAATATGACAAAATTGTGTCATGTGATACTGCACAAGAGATTTGGGAAAGACTTCACATGCTGCATGAAGGTAACGACGAAGTCAAGGAAACAAAAATCTCAATGCTCGTACACAAATACGAGTCCTTCAGCATGCAGCCTGAGGAAACTATTGACAGCATGTCAATAAGGTTTCTCCATATTATCAATCAGCTGAAAGTCTTGGGAAAGACGTATTCAAACGCTGAGATGGTAAGAAAAATCCTCAGAAGTCTTTCTGCAAAATGGCGCCCTAAGGTCACAGCAATCCAGGAAGCCAAGGATCTAAATCATCTAGGTTTGGATGTACTATTTGGTTCGCTCAGAACGCATGAGATCGAACTGGAAGGGTTGCTCGGAGGACCATCCGCTTCCTCCAGACCTCAGAAGGGATTGCCCACAAAACAAAGGGAAGAAGAAATTCATTCCCAGAAAGAAAAAGAAGGCAATGGCTGCAACCTGGAGTGATTCAGAAGACGAAGCTTCTGAAGCAGCAAGTGAGGAAGAAGAAGCTAATGTTTGCTTCATGGCAGGAACTGACTACATTCTGGAAACAGAATCTGAGTCAGAAGAGGGAAAAATCTCTAAGCCTCAGAAGGCTAAGAAGAAAACTCAGAAAGCAAAATCTTCTAAGAAGACTGACCCCTCTCAGAAGGGTAAAACTTCTCAGAAAGCGAGTATTTCTGAAAAGGGCAAACAAAAGGTCTCTGACTCTCAAAACCATGACCCTTCTAAGAAAAGAAGGCAAAAATCCAAGAAAGCTAACAAGCAAGGACCCAACAAAGAATGGGTACCTAAATCTGTTAACTTTGTGACTGCAGGAACATCATCAAGCGCTGCTCCACCACCACGATGAGCAGTGGTACCTTGACAGTGGCTGCTCGAGGCACATGATTGGAAGCAAGCACTGGTTCAAAAGTCTCAAGCCTAAGAAAGGCGGAACAGTGCGATTCGGTGATGGCGCTAAGGGGAGAGTCACTGCAATCGGAGATGTTGGTAAGGATTCCTCTCACCAAATCTCAGATGTACTTTTGGTCGATGGCTTAACTCACAATCTATTAAGCATTAGTCAATTTTGTGACAAAGGCTTAAAGGTTGAGTTTTATGCCAAGTATTGTCATGTGATTAATCTCACAACTGACAAGATCGTTCTGGAAGGAAAACGTGTTGGTAACATCTATGTTATCCATCTGGATGATCTAAAGGATCAAAATGTGGAATGCCTTGTCTCTGTCCAAGAAGACAAATGGCTATGGCATAAGAAACTTGGTCATGCCCATATGAGACTTCTTTCTGAACTCTCTCAGAAAGGACTTGTAAAGGGCCTTCCCAGAATTAAGTATCAGAAGGATGCAACCTGCGACTTCTGTGAAAAAGGGAAACAGACCAAGGCTTCCTTTCCCAGTAAAAGGGGTATCTCTACTCAGAAACCCCTGGAACTGCTCCACATGGATCTCTTCGGACCAACCAGAACAGCTTCCCTTTCTGGAAAACGCTATGGTCTTGTCATAGTGGATGATTACTCCAGATTCACTTGGGTTTTCATTCTAGCTTCTAAGGAAGAAACTTTTGAGAAGTTCAAAGCATTTGCGAAAAGAGTTTCAACAGAAAAGGATTCGCACATTCATGCCATTAGATCAGATCATGGTGGTGAATTTGAGAATCATGCTTTTGAAAAACTCTGTGAAAATCTGGGCATTGCTCACGAATTCTCTTCTCCCAGAACTCCTCAACAAAATGGAGTAGCTGAGAGAAAGAATCGAAGCCTTCAAGAGATGGCAAGAACAATGCTCTTAGAAAGTGGACTTTCGAAAGGTTTCTGGGCTGAAGCAGTAAATACTTCATGCTACATTCAGAATCGAGTCTTTTTGAGACCAATTCTGAAAAAGACACCTTACGAGCTGTGGAAGAATAAAATACCAAACATTTCTTATTTCCATGTATTTGGTTCTTCTTGTTTCATTCTCAACACAAAGGACAAACTCTCTAAGTTTGATCCTAAGTCCGATGATGGATACTTCCTAGGATACTCCTCAGTCTCTAAAGCTTACAGAGTATATAACAAAAGGAGTAAATGTGTTGAAGAGACAATCCATATTAAGTTCAAAGAACTTAGTAAGGACCTGTCTCAGAAAGATGCTAACTTAGAAGATGAATTTGAGAAACTTAACATCTCTTCTGAGAAAGCCAAAAGGAAAATTCTTATAGATGATGAGACTGACTTCCAACCCATGGAACAATCATCTTCATCTAAAGAAAAATCTAGTAACAACATCAAAGCTCCAGAACCTAGAGAATCTACTTCTCCAAATACAATGGAACCTAGATTCTCAGAAGGACAAGCTTCTGATGACTCAGAAAGAGAACCTTCTGTGTCTCGTTCTCAGAACCCTACTCCTAAAGGGATCAGAGGTTCAAGAGACTTGAAGAACATCTCTCAAAATGAAGTCTTGGGCAATCCAGAAAGTGGCGTAAGAACCAGAAGGAACTATACAAATCTTGCTATGGTTTCTGAACTCGAACCAGATTCCATAGAAGAGGCGTTAGATGATCCTAGCTGGGTAAATGCCATGCAGGATGAACTTGACCAATTCGAGAGAAATCAAGTTTGGAAACTGACTCAGAAACCCAAAGGCAAGAGTGTCATTGGGACTAAATGGGTGTTTCGAAACAAACTTGATGAAAACGGTCAAGTCGTGAGAAACAAGGCCAGATTGGTTGCACAAGGGTACAACCAACAAGAAGGGATAGACTATGATGAAACTTTCGCTCCAGTCGCAAGATTGGAAGCTATCAGAATGTTGCTAGCTTTTGCTGCACACAAAGGTTTCAAACTCTATCAGATGGACGTTAAGTCTGCCTTCTTGAATGGATACGTTTCTGAGGAAGTTTATGTAAAACAACCTCCTGGTTTTGTGAATGATGCATTCCCGGATCATGTATTCAAGCTTACAAAGGCTCTTTATGGTCTGAAACAAGCTCCAAGAGCTTGGTACGATAGATTGAGCTCTTTCCTGCTTCAAAACGGATTCTCAAGAGGGAAAGTGGACACAACTCTTTTTACACTCTCAGAAGACTCTGGCTTCTTGATTGTCCAGATTTATGTTGATGACATAATATTTGGCGCAACCAATGAATGCCTCTGCAAAGAATTCTCCAAGCTTATGCAAGGTGAATTCGAGATGAGCATGATGGGAGAGTTAAAATTCTTCCTAGGATTGCAAATCAAGCAAGAGTCAGAAGGGACAGTTATTCACCAAGAGAAGTATACCAAGGAACTTCTGAGGAAGTTTCTGATGGATAAGGCCAAACCCATGAGCACTCCCATGCATCCCTCTCAAGTAATTGACTTGGATGAAGATGGTGAGAAAGTCTCAGAAAGCAACTATCGAGGGATGATTGGCTCACTTCTCTACTTAACTGCCTCCAGACCAGATATCCAACTCAGTGTTGGGATCTGTGCTAGATTCCAGTCTAAGCCTAAGCAATCACACTTAACTGCAGTTAAACGAATTTTACGATATTTAAGTGGAACTACTAATCTTGGTCTTTGGTACGAGAAAGGTTGTTCTTCTGATGTTGTAGGTTACTGTGATGCCGACTACGCTGGAGATAGGATAGATCGCAAAAGCACAAGTGGCTGCTGCTGCTTCTTTGGAAAATGCTTGATCACTTGGTCTTGCAAGAAGCAAAATACGATCGCACTATCAACTGCTGAAGCTGAATATGTTTCTGCTGCGAACTGCTGTTCTCAGATGCTATGGATTAAGAATCAACTACTTGATTATCAAATAAGGTACACCAAAATCCCTATCCTCTGTGATAATACAAGTGCTATCAACTTAGCTAAAAATCCTATTCAGCATTCTCGATCCAAGCACATTGATATAAAACATCATTTTATTCGGGATCATGTGCAAAAAGGCGACATTGAACTCAAATTTGTAAATACTGAGGATCAAATCTCAGATATATTTACAAAGCCTTTACCCGAGGATCGTTTCAATGTTCTGAAAGGATTTCTCAACCTAAGACGTTTCTAAGTGCTTTGAAATTTAAAAACTTTCTCTTAGAAACCCCCCTTAGTCCTAGATTAAACTCTGAGACAAACAATAGAACTAAGCTTCTGAGCTTGAAGTAGGAAAACACAGAAAAACTCTATCTTAGAAAATTTGTTCTCAGAAGACTCATCTCTCAGAAAGGAGATCTTCTGAAACATCTCTCAGAAGGAGGGTTTCTCAGAAGGACCACCTCTCTCAGAAAGGTACCTTCCGAGAAACAAGTTACCAACGGTAACTTTTGGATAAGTGGCAGGAAACGGCTAGTTACGAGCCATGTCTATAAATACTCATAGAATTGTTTCATTTGAGCACTTTACGCTCAAAAACTTACCAAAACTCTGCCAAAACCTCTCCTCGCTTTCCAATCTTCATCTGCTCTCTCTCTCTCTCTCTCTCTTGTTCTTCTCTATCTCTTCTCAAAACTCAAACCCTTCTTCCAAATGGCCATCTCTGGAGAAATCAAGGGCTTAATGAGAAACAATCTCAATGAGATATCCGAAGATATTCTCTATGACAATGAGGAAATGCAGTCCCTATTCCACAAGACTTATCTCCCACGGAATCTAGCCATGGGAAGGGTATTGCCTCTCAATGTCTACAATCAGGTGGACGAAATTCAATTCACTTTCCTCAAGCAACCTGGATGGCCAGCCATGATGAGTTCCGAGGACGTGTGCTACCCAAATGTGGTGAGAGCTTTCTATTCGCAAATAGAAAGGTTCACCAACAAAGGGGTCAAGAGCAAGATTGGTGACCAACAGATCCGCTTCTCCTCCTCTGACATCAACAAAGTCTTCAAGACCCTGAATGGTGGTGCTGTCATCGCCGACGACCCAGAATGGGTCAAGGAGGTAGATGACTCAGAAGAAGAAGTCGTGACACTTCTGACTGGTAGCAACAGCCTACCACTCAAGGGGGTAAAGGTGCCTCATCTCACGCAAGAGGCTAGAATCATCTTCTCCGTTGTACAACACACCCTTCTCCCTCGGATTGGAGACATGGGGAACGTTACCACCATGGATGCCTGCCTGCTATACCACCTGCTGAAGAAGGAAAGAGTAGATTTTGGGAGGATGGTGCTCAACTACATGATGCACCAGGCTCATCCGAAGAGGGCTCTCACAAGTCTACCTTACGGAAGCCTTCTGACCAGAATCCTCGACCATTTCTCCTTCCCACTTGAAAACTATGAATACGTCTTCAACCACAGTAAGTTCTCCATGGTCACCTTCAACAACATCAAGAAGAAGAAGGTACCAGATACGGGGGCACCTAAGAAGAAGGAGGAAGCACAGCCTTCTAAGGGAGCTGCTGGTCCCATCCAGCCCTCTAAGGCTGAAAAAGGAAAGGAAAAGGTTTCCGATCCTTCAGAAAAGAAGAAGAAGAAGCAAAAGATGACTCATCCTTCTCCAACAAGGGTGACAAGGAGTATGGCTTCTGAGGGAGCTCAGAAGACTCCTCAGAAGGAACCTCCGGTTGTTGAGGCTGCTGAAGACTCAGAACAAACAACATCTGAGCAACCCATGACCAGAAAAAGGAAAGCACCTCCCACTCTCCAAGTCCCAGACGTGTCACCAGAAGGGAAAAAGAAACGTGGTCGTTTGGTAAAAGCTAACTCTAAAACTCCACCTTCATTTCTTCACTCTTCTTCTACTTCAATTCCTATTTCTGATTCTACTGCTGGTTTTAAACCCACCAAATTTAAAACTAAACTCCTACATTCCTTGAAATATCAGGGAAAAATTCACAAAGGAGTGGGGATAAAAACCACCAAGAAACAGAGCCCGCCAAAGACGACGGGAAAAGAAATTGTAGCAGTTACTGCTACTGCTGCCACCACCGCTGCTGCTACTACTGTAGCTGTTGAAGAAGAAGCAGAAGCTTCTCATCACTCCTCCCCATCTGGGAATGTTTCCCCCACCAGAGAAGACATTCAGGGGCATGGAGTAAATGTTGCTGATTCCTCTTCCGAGGAAGAAGATGCGGCAAGTTTTCGCATTGAGCATCGCACTCCAGATGCTGGAAGCTCCAAGAAAGAGCCCTAGAAGAAGCCATCTGAGGTTTCTATGGTGGAACTTTCTGAGGCAACCACAACTGAAGTTGCCACTGTGAATGCTGAGTCATTGGCTCAGACGATGCTTGACGTCCAGAAGGCACTGGATCAACCTTCTGAGACTCTAGAAGCCGCTCCGATGCAACCACAACAACAACTACAGCATGAGGAAGCCTTAATTAAACCAACTTCTGAGGTTGGTCTCCTCTCTACTGAGATCCCTTTGGAACATGAGGAAACTCATGTCTCAACACATGCCGTAGTGCCAGGGACCACCAGCACTGGGCTCAGCTCAGAGGTGGGCGCTGACGCTGCCATGGCTGCCGGAGTTGCAGCAGTTGAGGCATTTGTTGTCCACAGCTCCCTAGAAGGAACTCAATCTGAGAAGGACTCTCAGAAGGAACCCGAGGTTCCCCCTCAAGATATAACAGAGGTTCCTCCTACATCCTTTGATCAACAAGGTCCCACTTTCTCGATAACGGACTCAATGATTGGTTTCGGCTTTCAGCTGGGAAGGATGGTAGTCACCCCACCCTCTGTGCAATTTCGGCCTTTCTTTGGTCGAACTGAGAAGTTGAAGTGCATTGAAGCCATGCATAGCCAGATATCAACCTTCAACCTCTCCGACGATGCTCAGACTTCTGGTGCTATGGAGCAACCATCAGCTAGGCAACCCTCTGATCTAGATCTTGCTCTAGTTTCTGAGGAAACTCAAAGGCAGCCTTCCATTGAACTTGCTGCTATTGAAGGTAAAGTTGTCCAAGAAGAAGAACCTCCTGAATATCAAACAAGGGATATAATCGATGAAGTACTTGAGGCTGAAGTCTCTCGTCCTCCTTCATCTCAACCCTCATCTTCTCAACAGCCTTCCACTGCCTCTGACCTCCTCCAGAATGCGCTCAGAATGCGACTCAGAGCGAGATTCTCATGGAGATATGCCAGCTGCTACGCTACATTGCCAGAAGGCAGTAGTTCTAAAGTCAATGATGGTGTTTATATCTTAGCCACCCTTTTTGATGTAACAAAGGGGGAGTAGATAAATGATAAAATTTTTGTACATTGGCTATTGTAAACACTAGGCTAGAACTTAGGGGGAGCAACAATTTAGGGGGAGCCAAATCTTTTGTATCTTTACAAAACCATAAATGAAAAATCATTTCTTTGGCATCTCATGTTTTACCTATTTTATGCTTATCTTTAATTATATTATGTTTTACCTTAGCTTGATATTTCTGAATCTCATACATACATTATCATGAAATACATGCTATGTAATTGATAATCTCAAACAGTAATCATACATTGCATACTTGAACTGTTGATTATCTCAGCCTTCTAAGAAAATAACGAAGCCTTCTCTCAGAAAGCTAAATTAGTTTCTAAGAAAGCAAAAGTGAATTCTGAATAAGTCATGAACTTACTCAGAAACACTTCTGAACTTAAGCAAAATTATTATCTTAAGACTTAAGTTGTATCATCAAAAAGGGGGAGATTGTAAGCTCCAGAACCCTTCTGAGAGAATTAAGCATAATTCTCTTAGAGTTATGAAAGTTTTAATGATAACAAGGTAAGCCATAAGTATAAAATTTTACTTAAGGTTTTGCTAATATGTGCGCTAAGTGTCTCAGAAAGCTATAAACTATTGCAATGCCATGAGCAAAGACCAAGACAAAACATCAAGTAGCCTTGAAATCAATTGATAAAATCATAGCGCCAAAGATATCAGAAAGGATGTCTCAGAAGCGCTGAAGGTGAAAACATGTTTCTGAGGAAAGAACACTGTCGCCTCAGAAAGGTCTCAGAAGACCTTGCGACCAGTAGTTCTCAGAAGGGTCTTCCTCAGAAGGTTTGCCTCAGAAGTCCGTACAACTCTTAGAAGGTTGGACTCAGAAGCAACCAAGTGTCTGGACTCAAGGAAGTGCAAACAGACTCAGAAAGCTCGCTACAACTAGCCAAGGAAGTGGGAACACGCGCACTGTGCAGTTCTGAAAAGTTCCTCATTTTGCGCTGACTGTAGCAGGAGCCGTTCTGAAAAGGACCACAGCCACATAAGCAAAGTGAAAGCTTCTAATTTCGCGGCTCTTTGATGCCTATATATATGAGTTCAATTCCAGAGCAATGTGACGAAAACTCTTGCGCTAAAAATCTTGATTAAACGTGCCAAAACTCTGTTGAATTGAAAATCATTTGCGAAAAACTTTAGAACTTTCTCAGAAAGACAATTTTTACGAAATTGTTCTTCTAACTTTGCAAAATCTTCTAGTTCTGAATTGGTGTAAATTCTTACATTTGTAAGTTAATTCTAGAAGTCTACTAAGTGTAAAACTAGGTTTGTAACTTAGTCTTGGTAGTTGTTTCGATCAAAACAAACCTTCGAAAAACGCTAAGTCCTTCTTTGTGTGAAGGCAGTTTTTAAGTCCTCTAGAGTTTGAGGCAAAGTACAAAGTCCTTAATTGTTTTAAGGCAAGGAAGTCCTAATTGTTTAAGGCAAGGAAGTCCTCTAGTGTGAGGCAAGGAAATCCACTTCGGGCTGTGAAGTGGTGGAAGTCCTTTACTTGGTAAAGGCAGTGTTGCCTGGGAAGGCACATTAAGAAGAATATCTAAGAACTCTCAGCTGAAGGTTGAGGACTGGAGTAGGTTGGTTATAACCGAACCAGTATAAAATCCTTTGTGTTAAGCTTTTCTCCCTAACTCATTACGTGTCCAAATCTTTGAGAAAAACACTATCACAACTTTAATTAAGAGGTCTCGTGAAAACCTTATTGATCAAAATCAGAAAGCCTTTAAGAAACTCAAACCTTAAATCGTTTTCTTAAAATCTCTCAGAAAGGAACTTTCTCAGAAAGACTAAGTTCTCAGAAACTTAATCTTCTCAGAAAGCATTTTCCGCTGCAAACTCTTAATCATACCTTCTGAGTAAAAACAGCTTTCTAAGTAAAACTTTTAACAAGCAATTTTAAAACTTGCACGATTCAACCCCCCTTC
>RYYW01000596.1:0-10937 GCA_013621005.1 Aeschynomene evenia | reverse complement strand
CAATGGCTCATTTTAGTCACTAGGATGTTGTAGATAACCAAAGGATGATGTAATGAGCCTATTTTGGTCCTAATTGAGTGTATTGAGCTTCATTTGGTCTTACTTTTGTCAATGGCTCCATTTAGTCACTAGGATGTTTTAGATAACCAAAGGATGATGTAATGAGCCTATTTTGGTCCTAATTGAGTGTATTGAGCTTCATTTGGTCTTACTTTGGTCAATGGCTCCATTTTAGTCACTAGGATGTTGTAGATAACCAAAGGATGATGTAATGAGCCTATTTTGGTCCTAATTGAGTGTATTGAGCTTCATTTGGTCTTACTTTGGTCAATGCTCCATTTTAGTCACTAGGATGTTGTAGATAACAAAGGATGATGTAATGAGCCTATTTTGGTCCTAATTGAGTGTATTGAGCTTCATTTGGTCTTACTTGGTCAATGGCTTAATTTTAGTCACTAGGATGTTGTAGATAACCAAAAGATGATGTAATGAGCCTATTTTGGTCCTAATTGTGTATTGAGCTTCATTTTGGTCTTACTTTGGTCAATGGCTCCATTTTAGTCACTAGGAGGTTTAGATAACCAAAGATGATGTAATTAGCCTATTTTGGTCCTAATTGAGTGTATTGAGCTTCATTTGGTCTTACTTTGTCAATGGCTCCATTTTAGTCACTAGGATGTTGTAGATAACCAAAGGATGATGTAATGAGCCTATTTTGGTCCTAATTGAGTGTATTGAGCTTCATTTGGTCTTACTTTGGACAATGGCTCCATTTTAGTCACTAGGATGTTGTAGATAACCAAAGGATGATGTAATGAGCCTATTTTGGTCCTAATTGAGTGTATTGAGCTTCATTTGGTCTTACTTTGGTCAATGGCTCCATTTTAGTCACTAGGATGTTGTAGATAACCAAAGGATGATGTAATTAGCCTATTTGGTCCTAATTGAGTGTATTGAGCTTCATTTGGTCTTACTTTGGTCAATGGCTCCATTTTAGTCACTAGGATGTTTAGATAACCAAAGGATGATGTAATGAGCCTATTTTGGTCCTAATTGAGTGTATTGAGCTTCATTTGGTCTTACTTTGGTCAATGCTCCATTTTAGTCACTAGGATGTTGTAGATAACCAAAGGATGATGTAATGAGCCTATTTTGGTCCTAATTGAGTGTATTGAGCTTCATTTGGTCTTACTTTGGTCAATGGCTCCATTTTAGTCACTAGGATGTTGTAGATAACCAAAAGGATGATGTAATGAGCCTATTTTGGTCCTAATTGAGTGTATTGAGCTTCATTTGGTCTTACTTTGGTCAATGGCTCCATTTTAGTCACTAGGATGTAGATAACCAAAGGATGATGTAATGAGCCTATTTGGTCCTAATTGAGTGTATTGAGCTTCATTTGGTCTTACTTTGGTCAATGGCTCCATTTTAGTCACTAGGATGTTGTAGATAACCAAAGGATGATGTAATGAGCCTATTTTGGTCCTAATTGAGTGTATTGAGCTTCATTTGGTCTTACTTTGGTCAATGGCTCCATTTTAGTCACTAGGAAGGTTTTAGATAACCAAAGGATGATGTAATGAGCCTATTTTGGTCCCCTAATTGAGTGTATTGAGCTTCATTTGGTCTTACTTTGGTCAATGGCTCCATTTTAGTCACTAGGATGTTGTAGATAACCAAAGGATGATGTAATGAGCCTATTTTTGTCCTAATTGAGTGTATTGAGCTTCATTTGGTCTTATCAATGGCTCCATTTTAGTCACTAACCAAAGGATGATGTAATGAGCCTATTTTGGTCCTAATTGAGTGTATTGAGCTTCATTTGGTCTTACTTTGGTCAATGGCTCCATTTAGTCACTAGGATGTTGTAGATAACCAAAGGATGATGTAATGAGCCTATTTTGGTCCTAATTGAGTGTATTGAGCTTCATTTGGTCTTACTTTGGTCAATGGCTCCATTTTAGTCACTAGGATGTTGTAGATAACCAAAGGATGATGTAATGAGCCTATTTTGGTCCTAATTGAGTGTATTGAGCTTCATTTGGTCTTACTTTGGTCAATGGGTCACTAGCTTGATGTAATGGTTGGTTGGTGGTCAATGCTCCTCACTAGGATGTTGTAGATAACCAAAGGATGATGTAATGAGCCTATTTTGTCCTAATTGAGTGTATTGAGCTTCATTTGGTCTTACTTTGGTCAATGGCTTTTAGTCACTAGGATGTTGTAGATAACCAAAAGATGATGTAATGAGCCTATTTTGGTCCTAATTGAGTGTATTGAGCTTCATTTGGTCTTACTTTGGTCAATGGCTCCATTTTAGTCACTAGGATGTTTAGATAACCAAAGGATGATGTAATGAGCCTTTTTGGTCCTAATTGAGTGTATTGAGCTTCATTTGGTCTTACTTTGGACAATGGCCCATTTTAGTCACTAGGATGTTTAGATAACCAAAGGATGATGTAATGAGCCTATTTTGGTCCTAATTGAGTATTGAGCTTCATTTGGTCTTACTTTGGTCAATGGCTCCATTTTAGTCACTAGGATAGATAACCAAAGGATGATGTAATGAGCCTACTCCTAATTGAGTGTATTGAGCTTCATTTGGTCTTACTTTGGACAATGGCTCCATTTTAGTCACTAGGATGTTGTAGATAACCAAAGGATGATGTAATGAGCCTATTTTGGTCCTAATTGAGTGTATTGAGCTTCATTTGGTCTTACTTTGGTCAATGGCTCCATTTTAGTCACTAGGATGTTTAGATAACCAAAGGATGATGTAATGAGCCTATTTTGGTCCTAATTGAGTGTATTGAGCTTCATTTGGTCTTACTTGGTCAATGGCTCCATTTAGTCAGCCTATTTTGGTCCTAATTGAGTGTATTGAGCTTCATTTGGTCTTACTTTGGTCAATGGCTCCATTTTAGTCACTAGGATGTTGTAGATAACCAAAGGATGAGTAATGAGCCTATTTTGGTCCTAATTGAGTGTATTGAGCTTCATTTGGTCTTACTTTGGTCAATGGCTCCATTTTAGTCACTAGGATGTTGTAGATAACCAAAGGATGATGTAATGAGCCTATTTTGGTCCTAATTGAGTGTATTGAGCTTCATTTGGTCTTACTTTGGTCAATGGCTCCATTTTAGTCACTAGGATTTGTAGATAACCAAAGGATGATGTAATGAGCCTATTTTGGTCCTAATTGAGTGTATTGAGCTTCATTTGGTCTTACTTTGGTCAATGGCTCCATTTTAGTCACTAGGGTTGTAGATAACCAAAGGATGATGTAATGAGCCTATTTTTGTCCTAATTGAGTGTATTGAGCTTCATTTGGTCTTACTTTGGTCAATGGCTCCATTTTAGTCACTAGGATGTTGTAGATAACCAAAGGATGATGTAATGAGCCTATTTTGGTCCTAATTGAGTGTATTGAGCTTCATTTGGTCTTACTTTGGTCAATGGCTCCATTTTAGTCACTAGGATGTTTAGATAACCAAAGGATGATGTAATGAGCCTATTTTGGTCCAATTGAGTGTATTGAGCTTCATTTGGTCTTACTTTGGTCAATGGCTCCATTTTAGTCACTAGGATGTTGTAGATAACCAAAGGATGATGTAATGAGCCTATTTTGGTCCTAATTGAGTGTATTGAGCTTCATTTGGTCTTACTTTGGTCAATGGCTCCAGTCACTAGGATGTTTAGATAACCAAAGGATGATGTAATGAGCCTATTTTGGTCCCTAATTGAGTGTATTGAGCTTCATTTGGTCTTACTTTGGTCAATGGCTCCATTTTAGTCACTAGGATGTTGTAGATAACCAAAGGATGATGTAATGAGCCTATTTTGGTCCTAATTGAGTGTATTGAGCTTCATTTGGTCTTACTTTGGTCAATGGCTCCATTTTAGTCACTAGGATTTGTAGATAACCAAAGTGATGTAATGAGCCTATTTTGGTCCTAATTGAGTGTATGAGCTTCATTTGGTCTTACTTTGGTCAATGGCTCCATTTTAGTCACTAGGATGTTGTAGATAACCAAAGATGATGTAATGAGCCTATTTTGGTCCTAATTGAGTGTATTGAGCTTCATTTGGTCTTACTTTGGTCAATGGCTCCATTTTAGTCACTAGGAAGGTTTAGATAACCAAAGGATGATGTAATGAGCCTATTTTGGTCCTAATTGAGTGTATTGAGCTTCATTTGGTCTTACTTTGGTCAATGGCTCCATTTTAGTCACTAGGATGTTGTAGATAACCAAAGGATGATGTAATGAGCCTATTTGGTCCTAATTGAGTGTATTGAGCTTCATTTGGTCTTACTTTGGTCAATGGCTCCATTTTAGTCACTAGGATGTTGTAGATAACCAAAGGATGATGTAATGAGCCTATTTGGTCCTAATTGAGTGTATTGAGCTTCATTTGGTCTTACTTTGGTCAATGGCTCCATTTTAGTCACTAGGATGTTGTAGATAACCAAGGATGATGTAATGAGCCTATTTGGTCCTAATTGAGTGTATTGAGCTTCATTTGGTCTTACTTTGGTCAATGGCTCCATTTTAGTCACTAGGATGTTGTAGATAACCAAAGGATGATGTAATGAGCCTATTTGGTCCTAATTGAGTGTATTGAGCTTCATTTGGTCTTACTTTGGTCAATGGCTCCATTTTAGTCACTAGGATGTTGTAGATAACCAAAGGATGATGTAATGAGCCTATTTTGGTCCTAATTGAGTGTATTGAGCTTCATTTGGTCTTACTTTGGTCAATGGCTCCATTTTAGTCACTAGGATGTTGTAGATAACCAAAGGATGATGTAATGAGCCTATTTTGGTCCTAATTGAGTGTATTGAGCTTCATTTGGTCTTACTTTGGTCAATGGCTCCATTTTAGTCACTAGGATGTTGTAGATAACCAAAGGATGATGTAATGAGCCTATTTTGTCCTAATTGAGTGTATTGAGCTTCATTTGGTCTTACTTTGGTCAATGGCTCCATTTTAGTCACTAGGTTGTAGATAACCAAAGGATGATGTAATGAGCCTATTTTGGTCCTAATTGAGTGTATTGAGCTTCATTTGGTCTTACTTTGGTCAATGGCTCCATTTTTAGTCACTAGGATGTTGTAGATAACCAAAGATGATGTAATGAGCCTATTTTGGTCCTAATTGAGTGTATTGAGCTTCATTTGGTCTTACTTTGGTCAATGGCTCCATTTTAGTCACTAGGATGTTGTAGATAACAAAAGGATGATGTAATGAGCCTATTTTGGTCCTAATTGAGTGTATTGAGCTTCATTTGGTCTTACTTTGGTCAATGGCTCCATTTTAGTCACTAGGATTTAGATAACCAAAGGATGATGTAATGAGCCCTATTTGGTCCTAATTGAGTGTATTGAGCTTCATTTGGTCTTACTTTGGTCAATGGCTCCATTTTAGTCACTAGGATGTTGTAGATAACCAAAGGATGATGTAATGAGCCTATTTTGGTCCTAATTGAGTGTATTGAGCTTCATTTGGTCTTACTTTGGTCAATGGCTCCATTTTAGTCACTAGGATGTTGTAGATAACCAAAGGATGATGTAATGAGCCTATTTGGTCCTAATTGAGTGTATTGAGCTTCATTTGGTCTTACTTTGGTCAATGGCTCCATTTGTCACTAGGATGTTGTAGATAACCAAAGGATGATGTAATGAGCCTATTTTGGTCCTAATTGAGTGTATTGAGCTTCATTTGGTCTTACTTTGGTCAATGGCTCCATTTTAGTCACTAGGATGTTGTAGATAACCAAAGGATGATGTAATGAGCCTATTTTGGTCCTAATTGAGTGTATTGAGCTTCATTTGGTCTTACTTTGGTCAATGGCTCCATTTTAGTCACTAGGATGTTGTAGATAACCAAAGGATGATGTAATGAGCCTATTTTGGTCCTAATTGAGTGTATTGAGCTTCATTTGGTCTTACTTTGTCAATGGCTCCATTTTAGTCACTAGGATGTTGTAGATAACCAAAGGATGATGTAATGAGCCTATTTTGGTCCTATTGAGTGTATTGAGCTTCATTTGGTCTTACTTTGGTCAATGGCTCCATTTTAGTCACTAGGATGTTGTAGATAACCAAAGGATGATGTAATGAGCCTATTTTGGTCCTAATTGAGTGTATTGAGCTTCATTTGGTCTTACTTTGGTCAATGGCTCCATTTTAGTCACTAGGATGGTTTAGATAACCAAAGGATGATGTAATGAGCCTATTTTTGTCCTAATTGAGTGTATTGAGCTTCATTTGGTCTTACTTTGGTCAATGGCTCCATTTTAGTCACTAGGATGTTGTAGATAACCAAAGGATGATGTAATGAGCCTATTTTGTCCTAATTGAGTGTATTGCTTCATTTGGTCTTACTTTGGTCAATGGCTCCATTTTAGTCACTAGGATGTTGTAGATAACCAAAGGATGATGTAATGAGCCTATTTTGGTCCTAATTGAGTGTATTGAGCTTCATTTGGTCTTACTTTGGTCAATGGCTCCATTTTAGTCACTAGGATGTTGTAGATAACCAAAGGATGATAATGAGCCTATTTTGGTCCTAATTGAGTGTATTGAGCTTCATTTGGTCTTACTTTGGTCAATGGCTCCATTTTAGTAGGATAACTCCTACTTCCCAAATCCTAGATGGATGATGTAATGAGCCTATTTGGTCCTAATTGAGTGTATTGAGCTTCATTTGGTCTTACTTTGGTCAATGGCTCCATTTTAGTCACTAGGATGTTGTAGATAACCAAAGATGATGTAATGAGCCTATTTTGGTCCTAATTGAGTGTATTGAGCTTCATTTGGTCTTACTTTGGTCAATGGCTCCATTTTAGTCACTAGGATGTTGTAGATAACCAAAGGATGATGTAATGAGCCTATTTTGGTCCTAATTGAGTGTATTGAGCTTCATTTGGTCTTACTTTGGTCAATGGCTCCATTTTAGTCACTAGGATGTTGTAGATAACCAAAGGATGATGTAATGAGCCTATTTTGGGTCCTAATTGAGTGTATTGAGCTTCATTTGGTCTTACTTTGGTCAATGGCTCCATTTTAGTCACTAGGATGTTGTAGATAACCAAAGGATGATGTAATGAGCCTATTTTGGTCCTAATTGAGTGTATTGAGCTTCATTTGGTCTTACTTTGGTCAATGGCTCCATTTTAGTCACTAGGATGTTGTAGATAACCAAAGGATGATGTAATGAGCCTATTTTGGTCCTAATTGAGTGTATTGAGCTTCATTTGGTCTTACTTTGGTCAATGGCTCCATTTTAGTCACTAGGATGTTGTAGATAACCAAAGGATGATGTAATGAGCCTATTTTGGTCCTAATTGAGTGTATTGAGCTTCATTTGGTCTTACTTTGGTCAATGGCTCCATTTTAGTCACTAGATGTTGTAGATAACCAAAGGATGATGTAATGAGCCTATTTTGGTCCTAATTGAGTGTATTGAGCTTCATTTGGTCTTACTTTGGTCAATGGCTCCATTTTAGTCACTAGGATGTTGTAGATAACCAAAGGATGATGTAATGAGCCTATTTTGTCCTAATTGAGTGTATTGAGCTTCATTTGGTCTTACTTTGGTCAATGGCTCCATTTTAGTCACTAGGATGTTGTAGATAACCAAAGGATGATGTAATGAGCCTATTTTGTCCTAATTGAGTGTATTGAGCTTCATTTGGTCTTACTTTGGTCAATGGCTCCATTTTAGTCACTAGGATGTTGTAGATAACCAAAGGATGATGTAATGAGCCTATTTTGGTCCTAATTGAGTGTATTGAGCTTCATTTGGTCTTACTTTGGTCAATGGCTCCATTTTAGTCACTAGGATGTTGTAGATAACCAAAGGATGATGTAATGAGCCTATTTTGGTCCTAATTGAGTGTATTGAGATTTGGTCTTACTTTGGTCAATGGCTCCATTTTAGTCACTAGGATGTTGTAGATAACCAAAGGATGATGTAATGAGCCTATTTGGTCCTAATTGAGTGTATTGAGCTTCATTTGGTCTTACTTTGGTCAATGGCTCCATTTTAGTCACTAGGATGTTGTAGATAACCAAAGATGATGTAATGAGCCTATTTTGGTCCTAATTGAGTGTATTGAGCTTCATTTGGTCTTACTTTGGTCAATGGCTCCATTTTAGTCACTAGGATGTTGTAGATAACCAAAGGATGATGTAATGAGCCTATTTTGGTCCTAATTGAGTGTATTGAGCTTCATTTGGTCTTACTTTGGTCAATGGCTCCATTTTAGTCACTAGGATGTTTAGATAACCAAAGGATGATGTAATGAGCCTATTTTGCCTCCTAATTGAGTGTATTGAGCTTCATTTGGTCTTACTTTGGTCAATGGCTCCATTTTAGTCACTAGGATGTTGTAGATAACCAAAGGATGATGTAATGAGCCTATTTTGGTCCTAATTGAGTGTATTGAGCTTCATTTGGTCTTACTTTGGTCAATGGCTCCATTTTAGTCACTAGGATGTTGTAGATAACCAAAGATGATGTAATGAGCCTATTTTGGTCCTAATTGAGTGTATTGAGCTTCATTTGGTCTTACTTTGGTCAATGGCTCCATTTTAGTCACTAGGATGTTGTAGATAACCAAAGGATGATGTAATGAGCCTATTTTGGTCCTAATTGAGTGTATTGAGCTTCATTTGGTCTTACTTTGTCAATGCTCCATTTTCACTTTTAGATAACCAAAGGATGATGTAATGAGCCTATTTTGTCCTACTCTTCATTTGGTCTTACTTTGGACAATGGCTCCATTTTAGTCACTAGGATGTTGTAGATAACCAAAGGATGATGTAATGAGCCTATTTTGGTCCTAATTGAGTGTATTGAGCTTCATTTGGTCTTACTTTGGTCAATGGCTCCATTTTAGTCACTAGGATGTTGTAGATAACCAAAGGATGATGTAATGAGCCTATTTGGTCCTAATTGAGTGTATTGAGCTTCATTTGGTCTTACTTTGGTCAATGGCTCCATTTTAGTCACTAGGATGTTGTAGATAACCAAAGGATGATGTAATGAGCCTATTTTGTCCTAATTGAGTGTATTGAGCTTCATTTGGTCTTACTTTGGTCAATGGCTCCATTTTAGTCACTAGGATTTGTAGATAACCAAAGGATGATGTAATGAGCCTATTTTGGTCCTAATTGAGTGTATTGAGCTTCATTTGGTCTTACTTTGGTCAATGGCTCCATTTTAGTCACTAGGATGTTGTAGATAACAAAGGATGATGTAATGAGCCTATTTTTGGTCCTAATTGAGTGTATTGGCTTCATTTGGTCTTACTTTGGTCAATGGCTCCATTTTAGTCACTAGGATGTTGTAGATAACCAAAGGATGATGTAATGAGCCTATTTTGGTCCTAATTGAGTGTATTGAGCTTCATTTGGTCTTACTTTGGTCAATGGCTCCATTTTAGTCACTAGGATGTTGTAGATAACCAAAGGATGATGTAATGAGCCTATTTTGGTCCTAATTGAGTGTATTGAGCTTCATTTGGTCTTACTTTGGTCAATGGCTCCATTTTAGTCACTAGGATGTTGTAGATAACCAAAGATGATGTAATGAGCCTATTTTGGTCCTAATTGAGTGTATTGAGCTTCATTTGGTCTTACTTTGGTCAATGGCTCCATTTTAGTCACTAGGATGTTGTAGATAACCAAAGGATGATGTAATGAGCCTATTTTGGTCCTAATTGAGTGTATTGAGCTTCATTTGGTCTTACTTTGGTCAATGGCTCCATTTTAGTCACTAGGATGTTGTAGATAACCAAAGGATGATGTAATGAGCCTATTTTGGTCCTAATTGAGTGTATTGAGCTTCATTTGGTCTTACTTTGGTCAATGGCTCCATTTTAGTCACTAGGATGTTGTAGATAACCAAAGGATGATGTAATGAGCCTATTTTGGTCCTAATTGAGTGTATTGAGCTTCATTTGGTCTTACTTTGGTCAATGGCTCCATTTTAGTCACTAGGAAGGTTTAGATAACCAAAGGATGTAATGAGCCTATTTTGTCCTATTTGGTCCTAATTGAGTGTATTGAGCTTCATTTGGTCTTACTTTGGTCAATGGCTCCATTTTAGTCACTAGGATGTTGTAGATAACCAAAGGATGATGTAATGAGCCTATTTTGGTCCTAATTGAGTGTATTGAGCTTCATTTGGTCTTACTTTGGTCAATGGCTCCATTTTAGTCACTAGGATGTTGTAGATAACCAAAGGATGATGTAATGAGCCTATTTGGTCCTAATTGAGTGTATTGAGCTTCATTTGGTCTTACTTTGGTCAATGGCTCCATTTTAGTCACTAGGATGTTGTAGATAACCAAAGGATGATGTAATGAGCCTATTTTGGTCCTAATTGAGTGTATGAGCTTCATTTGGTCTTACTTTGGTCAATGGCTCCATTTTAGTCACTAGGATGTTGTAGATAACCAAAGGATGATGTAATGAGCCTATTTTGGTCCTAATTGAGTGTATTGAGCTTCATTTGGTCTTACTTTGGTCAATGGCTCCATTTTAGTCACTAGGATGTTGTAGATAAAAGGATGATGTAATGAGCCTATTTTTGTCCTAATGAGTGTATTGAGCTTCATTTGGTCTTACTTTTGGTCATGGCTCCATTTTAGTCACTAGGGGTTTAGATAACCAAAGGATGATGTATGAGCCTATTTTGGTCCTAATTGTTGTATTGAGCTTCATTTGGTCTTACTTTGGTCAATGGCTCCATTTTAGTCACTAGGAAGGTTTAGATAACCAAAGGATGATGTAATGAGCCTATTTTTGTCCTCCTAATTGAGTGTATTGAGCTTCATTTGGTCTTACTTTGACAATGGCTCCATTTTAGTCACTAGGATGTTGTAGATAACCAAAGGATGATGTAATGAGCCTATTTTGGTCCTAATTG
>RYYW01000593.1:9006-30521 GCA_013621005.1 Aeschynomene evenia | reverse complement strand
GTATTGAGCTTCATTTGGTCTTACTTTGGTCAATTCATCCATTTTAGTCACTAGGATGTTGTAGATAACCAAAGGATGGTGTAATGAGCCTATTTTGGTCCTAATTGAGTGTATTGAGCTTCATTTGGTCTTACTTTGGTCAATTGGCTCCATTTTAGTCACTAGGATGTTGTAGAACCAAAAGGATGTGTAATGAGCCTATTTTGGTCCTAATTGAGTGTATTGAGCTTCATTTGGTCTTACTTTGGTCAACTGATCCATTTTAGTCACTAGGAAGGTGTAGGTAACAAAGGTTGATGTAATGAGCCAATTTTGGTCCTAATTGAGTGTATTAAGCTTCATTTGGTCTTACTTTGATCAATTCATCCATTTTAGTCACTAGGATGTTGTAGATAACAAAAGATGGTGTAATGAGCCTATTTTGGTCCTAATTGAGTGTATTGAGCTTCATTTGGTCTTACTTTGGTCAATGGCTCCATTTTAGTCACTAGGATGTTGTAGATACCAAAGGATGATGTAATGAGCCTATTTTGGTCCTAATTGAGTGTATTGAGCTTCATTTGGTCTTACTTTGGTCAATGGCCATTTTAGTCACTAGGATGTTGTAGATAACCAAAGGATGGTGTAATGAGCCTATTTTGGTCCTAATTGAGTGTATTGAGCTTCATTTGGTCTTACTTTGGTCAATGGCTCCATTTTAGTCACTAGGATGTTGTAGATAACCAAAGGATGATGTAATGAGCCTATTTTGGTCCTAATTGAGTGTATTGAGCTTCATTTGGTCTTACTTTGGTCAATGGCTCCATTTTAGTCACTAGGATGTTGTAGATAACCAAAGGATGGTGTAATGAGCCTATTTTGGTCCTAATTGAGTGTATTGAGCTTCATTTGGTCTTACTTTGGTCAACTGATCCATTTTAGTCACTTGTAGGTAACCAAAGGTTGATGTAATGAGCCAATTTTGGTCCTAATTGAGTGTATTAAGCTTCATTTGGTCTTACTTTGATCAATTCATCCATTTTAGTCACTAGGATGTTGTAGGTAACCTAAGGATGTAATGAGCCTATTTTGGTCCTAATTGAGTGTATTGAGCTTCATTTGGTCTTACTTTGGTCAATGGCTCCATTTTACTCACTAGGATGTTGTAGATAACCAAAGATGATGTAATGAGCCTATTTTCGTCCTAATTGAGTGTATTGAGCTTCATTTGGTCTTACTTTGGTCAATGGCTCCATTTTAGTCACTAGGATGTTGTAGGTATCCAAAGGATGATGTAATGAGCCTATTTTGGTCCTATTGAGTGTATTGAGCTTCATTTGGTCTTACTTTGGTCAATTCATCCATTTTAGTCACTAGGATATTGTAGATAAAAAAAGGATGATGTAATGAGCCTATTGGTCTAATTGAGTGTATTGAGCTTCATTTGGTCTTACTTTGGTCAATTCATCCATTTTAGTCACTAGGATGTTGTAGATAACCAAAGGATGTGTAATGAGCCTATTTTGGTCCTAATTGAGTGTATTGAGCTTCATTTGGTCTTACTTTGGTCAATCCATTTAGTCACTAGGAAGTGTAGGTAACTAAAGGTTGATGTAATGAACCAATTTTGGTCTTAATTGAGTGTATTAGCTTCATTTGGTCTTACTTTGATCAATTCATCCATTTTAGTCACTAGGATGTTGTAGATAACAAAAGGATGGGTGTAATGAGCCTATTTTGGTCCTAATTGAGTGTATTGAGCTTCATTTGGTCTTACTTTGGTCAATGGCTCCATTTTAGTCACTAGGATGTTGTAGTAACCAAAGGATGTGTAATGAGCCTATTTTGGTCCTAATTGAGTGTATTGAGCTTCATTTGGTCTTACTTTGGTCAATCTCCATTTTAGTCACTAGGATGTTGTAGATAACCAAAGGATGGTGTAATGAGCCTATTTTGGTCCTAATTGAGTGTATTGAGCTTCATTTGGTCTTACTTTGGTCAACTGATCCATTTTAGTCACTGGAAGGTGTAGGTAACCAAAGGTTGATGTAATGAGCCAATTGGTCCTAATTGAGTGTATTAAGCTTCATTTGGTCTTACTTTGATCAATTCATCCATTTTAGTCACTAGGATGTTGTAGGTAACCTAAGGATGATAATGACCCTATTTTGGTCCTAATTGAGTGTATTGAGCTTCATTTGGTCTTACTTTGGTCAATGGCTCCATTTTACTCACTAGGATGTTGTAGATAACCAAAGAATGATGTAATGAGCCTATTTTCGTCCTAATTGAGTGTATTGAGCTTCATTTGGTCTTACTTTGGTCAATGGCTCCATTTTAGTCACTAGGATGTTGTAGGTACCAAAGGATGATGTAATGAGCCTATTTTGGTCCTATTGAGTGTATTGAGCTTCATTTGGTCATACTTTGATCAATTCATCCATTTTAGTCACTAGGATATTGTAGATAAAAAAGGATGATGTAATGAGCCTATTTTGGTCTAAGTGAGTGCATTGAGCTTCATTTGGTCTTACTTTGGTCAATTCATCCATTTTAGTCACTAGGATGTTGTAGATAACCAAAGGATGTTGTAATGAGCTTATTTTGGTCCTAATTGAGTGTATTGAGCTTCATTTGGTCTTACTTTGGTCAACTGGTCCATTTAGTCACTAGGAAGTGTAGGTAACTAAAGGTTGATGTAATGAACCAATTTTGGTCTAATTGAGTGTATTAAGCTTCATTTGGTCTTACTTTGATCAATTCATCCATTTTAGTCACTAGGATGTGTAGATAAAAAATGTAATGAGCCTATTTTGGTCCTAATTGAGTGTATTGAGCTTCATTTGGTCTTACTTTGGTCAATGGCTCCATTTTAGTCACTAGGATGTTGTAGATAACCAAAGGATTGTAATGAGCCTATTTTGGTCCTAATTGAGTGTATTGAGCTTCATTTGGTCTTACTTTGGTCAATGGCTCCATTTTAGTCACTAGGATGTTGTAGATACCAAAGGATGATGTAATGAGCCTATTTTGGTCCTAATTGAGTGTATTGAGCTTCATTTGGTCTTACTTTGGTCAATGGCTCCATTTTAGTCACTAGGATGTTGTAGATAACCAAAGGATGGTGTAATGAGCCTATTTTGGTCCTAATTGAGTGTATTGAGCTTCATTTGGTCTTACTTTGGTCAATCTCCATTTTAGTCACTAGGATGTTGTAGATAACCAAAGGATGATGTAATGAGCCTATTTTGGTCCTAATTGAGTGTATTGAGCTTCATTTGGTTACTTTGGTCAATGGCTCCATTTTAGTCACTAGGATGTTGTAGATAACCGAGCCTATTTTGGTCCTAATTGAGTGTATTGAGCTTCATTTGGTCTTACTTTGGTCAACTGATCCATTTTAGTCAAGTGTAGGTAACAAAGGTTGATGTAATGAGCCAATTTTGGTCCTAATTGAGTGTATTAAGCTTCATTTGGTCTTACTTTGATCAATTCATCCATTTTAGTCACTAGGATGTTGTAGGTAAAAGGATGATGTAATGAGCCTATTTTGGTCCTAATTGAGTGTATTGAGCTTCATTTGGTCTTACTTTGGTCAATGGCTCCATTTTACTCACTAGGATGTTGTAGATAACCAAAGAATGATGTAATGAGCCTATTTTCGTCCTAATTGAGTGTATTGAGCTTCATTTGGTCTTACTTTGGTCAATGGCTCCATTTTAGTCACTAGGATGTTGTAGGTAACCAAAGGATGATGTAATGAGCCTATTTTGGTCCTACTTGAGTGTATTGAGCTTCATTTGGTCTACTTTGTTAGTCACTAGGATATTGTAGATAAAAAAAGGATGATGTAATGAGTGGTCTGAGTGCATTGAGCTTCATTTGGTCTTACTTTGGTCCCATTTTAGTCACTAGGATGTTGTAGATAACCAAAGGATGTTGTAATGAGCTATTTTGGTCCTAATTGAGTGTATTGAGCTTCATTTGGTCTTACTTTGGTCAACTGGTCCATTTAGTCACTAGGAAGTGTAGGTAACTAAAGGTTGATGTAATGAGCCAATTTTGGTCTAATTGAGTGTATTAAGCTTCATTTGGTCTTACTTTGATCAATTCATCCATTTTAGTCACTAGGATGTTGTAGATAACAAAGGATGGTGTAATGAGCCTATTTTGGTCCTAATTGAGTGTATTGAGCTTCATTTGGTCTTACTTTGGTCAATGGCTCCATTTTAGTCACTAGGATGTTGTAGATAACCAAAGGATGATGTAATGAGCCTATTTTGGTCCTAATTGAGTGTATGAGCTTCATTTGGTCTTACTTTGGTCAATGGCTCCATTTTAGTCACTAGGATGTTGTAGATAACCAAGGATTGGTGTAATGAGCCTATTTTCGTCCTATTGAGTGTATGAGCTTCATTTGGTCTTACTTTGGTCAACTGATCCATTTTAGTCACTGGAAGGTGTAGGTAACAAAGGTTGATGTAATGAGCCAATTTTGGTCCTAATGAGTGTATTAAGCTTCATTTGGTCTTACTTTGATCAATTCATCCATTTTAGTCACTAGGATGTTGTAGTAACCTAAGGATGATATAATGACCTATTTTGGTCCTAATTGAGTGTATTGAGCTTCATTTGGTTTTACTTGGTCAATGCTCCATTTTACTCATGGATGTTGTGATACCAAGAATAATGTAATGAGCCTATTTTCGTCCTATGAGTGTATTGAGCTTCATTTGGTCTTATTTGGTAATGGCTCCATTTAGTCACTAGGATGTTGTAGATATCCAAGGATGATGTAATGAGCCTATTTGGTCCTATGAGTTATTGAGCTTCATTGGTCTACTTTGATCATCATTGTCATACCATTTTAGTTACTAGGATAGTGTCATCGATATATATCAATAGGATGGATGTGTAATGAGCCTATTTTGGTCTATTGAGTGATTGAGCTTCATTTGGTCTTACTTTGGTAATATCATTTTAGTCACTAGGATTTAATAAAGGATGATGTAATGGCTATTTTGGTCTATTGAGTGTTGAGCTTCATTTGTTTCTTTGTCATTATTTATCTAGGATGTTAGATAACAAGGATTTGTATGAGCCTATTTTGGTCTAATTGAGTGTATTGAGCTCATTTGGTCTTACTTTGGTCAATGTCATTTAGTCACTAGGAAGTGTAGGTAACAAAGGTGATGTAATGACTATTTTGGTCTAATTGAGTGTATTAGCTTCATTTGGTCTTACTTTGTCAATTCCATTTAGTCACTAGGATGTTGTAGATAACAAAATGGTGTAATGAGCCTATTTGGTCTATTGAGTGTATTGAGCTTCATTTGGTCTTACTTTGGTCAATGCTCCATTTTAGTCACTAGGATGTTGTAGATAACCAAAGGATGATGTAATGAGCCTATTTTGGTCCTAATTGAGTGTATTGAGCTTCATTTGGTCTTACTTTGGTCAATGGCTCCATTTTAGTCACTAGGATGTTGTAGATAACCAAAGGATGGTTAATGAGCCTATTTTGGTCCTAATTGAGTGTATTGAGCTTCATTTGTCATACTTTGATCAATTCATCCATTTAGTCACTAGGATATTGTAGATAAAAAAGATGATGTAATGAGCCTATTTTGGTCGTAATTGAGTGTATTGAGCTTCATTTGGTCTTACTTTGGTCAATTCATCCATTTTAGTCACTAGGATGTTGTAGATAACCAAAGGATGTTGTAATGAGCTTATTTTGGTCCTAATTGAGTGTATTGAGCTTCATTTGGTCTTACTTTGGTCAACTGGTCCATGTTAGTCACTAGGAAAGTGGTAGGTAACTAAAGGTTGATGTAATGAACCATTTTGGTCTTAATTGAGTGTATTAAGCTTCATTTGGTCTTACTTTGTCAATTCATCCATTTTAGTCACTAGGATGTTGTAGATAACAAAGGATGGTGTAATGAGCCTATTTTGGTCCTAATTGAGTGTATTGAGCTTCATTTGGTCTTACTTTGGTCAATGGCTCCATTTTAGTCACTAGGATGTTGTAGATAACCAAAGGATGTGTAATGAGCCTATTTTGGTCCTAATTGAGTGTATTGAGCTTCATTTGGTCTTACTTTGGTCAATGGCTCCATTTTAGTCACTAGGATGTTGTAGATAACAAAGGATGGTGTAATGAGCCTATTTTGGTCCTAATTGAGTGTATTGAGCTTCATTTGGTCTTACTTTGGTCAATGCTCCATTTTAGTCACTAGGATGTTGTAGATAACCAAAGGATGGTGTAATGAGCCTATTTTGGTCCTAATTGAGTGTATTGAGCTTCATTTGGTCTTACTTTGGTCAACTGATCCATTTTAGTCACTAGGAAGGTGTAGGTAACCAAAGGTTGATGTAATGAGCAATTTTGGTCCTAATTGAGTGTATTAAGCTTCATTTGGTCTTACTTTGATCAATTCATCCATTTTAGTCACTAGGATGTTGTAGTAACCTAAGGATGATATAATGACCTATTTTGGTCCTAATTGAGTGTATTGAGCTTCATTTGGTCTTACTTTGGTCAATGGCTCCATTTTACTCACTAGGATGTTGTAGATAACCAAAGATGATGTAATGAGCCTATTTTCGTCCTATTGAGTGTATTGAGCTTCATTTGGTCTTACTTTGGTCAATGGCTCCATTTTAGTCACTAGGATGTTGTAGGTATCCAAAGGATGATGTAATGAGCCTATTTTGGTCCTACTTGAGTGTATTGAGCTTCATTTGGTCATACTTTGATCAATTCATCCATTTTAGTCACTAGGATATTGTAGATAAAAAAGGATGATGTAATGAGCCTATTATGGTCGTAAGTGAGTGCATTGAGCTTCATTTGGTCTTACTTTGGTCAATTCATCCATTTTAGTCACTAGGATGTTGTAGATAACCAAAGGATGTTGTAATGAGCTTATTTTGGTCCTAATTGAGTGTATTGAGCTTCATTGGTCTTACTTTGGTCAACTGGTCCATGTTAGTCACTAGGAATTGTAGGTAACTAAAGGTTGATGTAATGAACCAATTTTGGTCTTAATGAGTGTATTAAGCTTCATTTGGTCTTACTTTGATCAATTCATCCATTTTAGTCACTAGGATGTTGTAGATAACAAAGGATGGTGTAATGAGCCTATTTTGGTCCTATTGAGTGTATTGAGCTTCATTTGGTCTTACTTTGGTCAATGCTCCATTTTAGTCACTAGGATGTTGTAGATATCCAAAGGATGATGTAATGAGCCTATTTTGGTCCTAATTGAGTGTATTGAGCTTCATTTGGTCTTACTTTGGTCAATGGCTCCATTTTAGTCACTAGGATGTTGTAGATAACCAAAGGATGGTGTAATGAGCCTATTTTGGTCCTAATTGAGTGTATTGAGCTTCATTTGGTCATACTTTGATCAATTCATCCATTTTAGTCACTAGGATATTGTAGATAAAAAAGGATGATGTATGAGCCTATTTGGTCGTAAGTGAGTGCATTGAGCTTCATTTGGTCTTACTTTGGTCAATCATCCATTTTAGTCACTAGGATGTTGTAGATAACCAAAGGATGTTGTAATGAGCTATTTTGGTCCTAATTGAGTGTATTGAGCTTCATTTGGTCTTACTTTGGTCAACTGTCCATGTTAGTCACTAGGAAGTGTAGGTAACTAAAGGTTGATGTAATGACCAATTTTGGTCTAATTGAGTGTATTAAGCTTCATTTGGTCTTACTTTGATCATTCATCCATTTTAGTCACTAGGATGTTGTAGATAACCAAAGGATGGTGTAATGAGCCTATTTTGGTCCTAATTGAGTGTATTGAGCTTCATTTGGTCTTACTTTGGTCAATGGTCCATTTAGTCACTAGGATTTGTAGATATCAAATATGAATGAGCCTATTTGTTATTGAGTGTATTGAGCTTCTCATTTTAGTCACTAGGATGTGTAGATAACAAAGAGGTGTAATGAGCCTATTTTGGTCCTAATTGAGTGTATTGAGCTTCATTTGGTCTTACTTTGGTCAATGGCTCCATTTTAGTCACTAGGATGTTGTAGATAACCAAAGGATGATGTAATGAGCCTATTTTGGTCCTAATGAGTGTATTGAGCTTCATTTGGTCTTACTTTGGTCAATGGCTCCATTTTAGTCACTAGGATGTTGTAGATAACCAAAGGATGGTGTAATGAGCCTATTTTCGTCCTAATTGAGTGTATTGAGCTTCATTTGGTCATACTTTGATCAAATCATCCATTTTAGTCACTAGGATATTGTAGATAAAAAAAGGATGATGTAATGAGCCTATTATGGTCGTAAGTGAGTGCATTGAGCTTCATTTGGTCTTACTTTGGTGAATTCATCCATTTTAGTCACTAGGATGTTGTAGATAACCAAAGGATGTTGTAATGAGCTTATTTTGGTCCTAATTGAGTGTATTGAGCTTCATTTGGTCTTACTTTGGTCAATGGCTCCATTTTACTCACTAGGATGTTGTAGATAACCAAAGGATGATGTAATGAGCCTATTTTGGTCTTAATTGAGTGTATTGAGCTTCATTTGGTCTTACTTTGGTCAATGGCTCCATTTTAGTTACTAGGATGTTGTAGATAACCAAAGGATGGTGTAATGAGCCTATTTTGGTCCTAATTGAGTGTATTGAGCTTCATTTTGTCTTACTTTGGTCAACTGATCCATTTTAGTCACTAGGAAGCTGTAGGTAACCAAATGTTGATGTAATGAGCCTTATTTTGTACTAATTGAGTGTATTGAGCTTCATTTGGTCTTACTTTGGTCAACTGATCCATTTTAGTCACTAGGAAAGTGTAGGTAACTAAAGGTTGATGTAATGAGCCTATTTTGGTCCTAATTGAGTGTATTGAGCTTCATTTGGTCTTACTTTGGTCAATTCGTCCATTTTAGTCACGAGGATGTTGTAGATAACCAAAGGATGTTGTAATGAGCTTATTTTGGTCCTAATTGAGTGTATTGAGCTTCATTTGGTCTTACTTTGGTCAACTGATCCATTTTAGTCACTAGGAAAGTGTAGGTAACTAAAGGTTGATGTAATGAACCAATTTTGGTCTTAATTGAGTGTATTAAGCTTCATTTGGTCTTACTTTGATCAATTCATCCATTTTAGTCACTAGGATGTTGTAGATAACAAAAGGATGGTGTAATGAGCCTATTTTGGTCCTAATTGAGTGTATTGAGCTTCATTTGGTCTTACTTTGGTCAATGGCTCCATTTTACTCACTAGGATGTTGTAGATAACCAAAGAATGATGTAATGAGCCTATTTTCGTCATAATTGAGTGTATTGAGCTTCATTTGGTCTTACTTTGGTCAATGGCTCCATTTTAGTCACTAGGATGTTGTAGATATCCAAAGGATGATGTAATGAGCCTATTTTGGTCGTACTTGAGTGTATTGAGCTTCATTTGGTCTTACTTTGATCAATTCATCCATTTTAGTCACTAGGATATTGTAGATAACAAAAGAATGGTGTAATGAGCCTATTTTGGTCCTAATTGAGTGTATTGAGCTTCATTTGGTCTTACTTTGGTCAATGGCTCCATTTTAGTTACTAGGATGTTGTAGATAACCAAAGGATGATGTAATGAGCCTATTTTAGTCCTAATTGAGTGTATTGAGCTTCATTTGGTCTTACTTTGGGCAATTCATCCATTTTAGTCACAAGAATGTTGTAGATAACCAAAGGATGGTGTAATAAGCCTATTTTGGTCCTAATTGAGTGTATTGAGCTTCATTTAGTCTTACTTTGGTCAATTCGCCCATTTTAGTCACTAGGATGTTGTAGATAGCCAAATGATGTTGTAATGAGCCTATTTTGGTCCTAATTGAGTCTATTGAGCTTCAATTGGACTTACTTTGGTCAACTGATCCATTTTAGTCACTAGGAAGGTGTAGGTAACTAAAGGTTGTTGTAATGAGCCAATTTTGGTCCTACTTGAGTGTATTAAGCTTCATTTGGTCTTACTTTGATCAATTTATCCATTTTAGTCACTAGGATGTTGTAGATAACAAAAGGATGGTGTAATGAGCCTATTTTGGTCCTAATTGAGTGTATTGAGCTTCATTTGGTCTTACTTTGGTCAATGGCTCCATTTTAGTCACTAGGATGTTGTAGATATCCAAAGGATGATGTAATGAGCCTATTTTGGTCCTAATTGAGTGTATTGAGCTTCATTTGGTCTTACTTTGGTCAATGGCTCCATTTTAGTCACTAGGATGTTGTAGATAACCAAAGGATGGTGTAATGAGCCTATTTTGGTCCTAATTGAGTGTATTGAGCTTCATTTGGTCTTACTTTGGTCAATGGCTCCATTTTAGTCACTAGGATGTTGTAGATAACCAAAGGATGATGT
This sequence comes from Aeschynomene evenia, assembly GCA_013621005.1. Lineage (NCBI taxonomy): Eukaryota > Viridiplantae > Streptophyta > Magnoliopsida > Fabales > Fabaceae > Aeschynomene > Aeschynomene evenia. The sequence goes on along the minus strand of RYYW01000593.1, from coordinate 20,159 downwards.
AATGAGCCTATTTTGGTCCTAATTGAGTGTATTGAGCTTCATTTGGTCTTACTTTGGTCAATGGCTCCATTTTAGTCACTAGGATGTTGTAGATAACCAAAGGATGGTGTAATGAGCCTATTTTGGTCCTAATTGAGTGTATTGAGCTTCATTTGGTCTTACTTTGGTCAACTGATCCATTTTAGTCACTGGGAAGGTGTAGGTAACCAAAGGTTGATGTAATGAGCCAATTTTGGTCCTAATTGAGTGTATTAAGCTTCATTTGGTCTTACTTTGATCAATTCATCCATTTTAGTCACTAGGATGTTGTAGGTAACCTAAGGATGATATAATGACCCTATTTTGGTCCTAATTGAGTGTATTGAGCTTCATTTGGTCTTACTTTGGTCAATGGCTCCATTTTACTCACTAGGATGTTGTAGATAACCAAAGAATGATGTAATGAGCCTATTTTCGTCCTAATTGAGTGTATTGAGCTTCATTTGGTCTTACTTTGGTCAATGGCTCCATTTTAGTCACTAGGATGTTGTAGGTATCCAAAGGATGATGTAATGAGCCTATTTTGGTCCTACTTGAGTGTATTGAGCTTCATTTGGTCATACTTTGATCAATTCATCCATTTTAGTCACTAGGATATTGTAGATAAAAAAAGGATGATGTAATGAGCCTATTATGGTCGTAAGTGAGTGCATTGAGCTTCATTTGGTCTTACTTTGGTCAATTCATCCATTTTAGTCACTAGGATGTTGTAGATAACCAAAGGATGTTGTAATGAGCTTATTTTGGTCCTAATTGAGTGTATTGAGCTTCATTTGGTCTTACTTTGGTCAACTGGTCCATGTTAGTCACTAGGAAAGTGTAGGTAACTAAAGGTTGATGTAATGAACCAATTTTGGTCTTAATTGAGTGTATTAAGCTTCATTTGGTCTTACTTTGATCAATTCATCCATTTTAGTCACTAGGATGTTGTAGATAACAAAAGGATGGTGTAATGAGCCTATTTTGGTCCTAATTGAGTGTATTGAGCTTCATTTGGTCTTACTTTGGTCAATGGCTCCATTTTAGTCACTAGGATGTTGTAGATATCCAAAGGATGATGTAATGAGCCTATTTTGGTCCTAATTGAGTGTATTGAGCTTCATTTGGTCTTACTTTGGTCAATGGCTCCATTTTAGTCACTAGGATGTTGTAGATAACCAAAGGATGATGTAATGAGCCTATTTTGGTCCTAATTGAGTGTATTGAGCTTCATTTGGTCTTACTTTGGTCAATGGCTCCATTTTAGTCACTAGGATGTTGTAGATAACCAAAGGATGGTGTAATGAGCCTATTTTGGTCCTAATTGAGTGTATTGAGCTTCATTTGGTCTTACTTTGGTCAACTGATCCATTTTAGTCACTGGGAAGGTGTAGGTAACCAAAGGTTGATGTAATGAGCCAATTTTGGTCCTAATTGAGTGTATTAAGCTTCATTTGGTCTTACTTTGATCAATTCATCCATTTTAGTCACTAGGATGTTGTAGGTAACCTAAGGATGATATAATGACCCTATTTTGGTCCTAATTGAGTGTATTGAGCTTCATTTGGTTTTACTTTGGTCAATGGCTCCATTTTACTCACTAGGATGTTGTAGATAACCAAAGAATAATGTAATGAGCCTATTTTCGTCCTAATTGAGTGTATTGAGCTTCATTTGGTCTTACTTTGGTCAATGGCTCCATTTTAGTCACTAGGATGTTGTAGGTATCCAAAGGATGATGTAATGAGCCTATTTTGGTCCTACTTGAGTGTATTGAGCTTCATTTGGTCATACTTTGATCAATTCATCCATTTTAGTCACTAGGATATTGTAGATAAAAAAGGATGATGTAATGAGCCTATTATGGTCGTAAGTGAGTGCATTGAGCTTCATTTGTCTTACTTTGGTCAATTATCATTTTAGTCACTAGATTTGTGATACCAAAGGATGTGTAATGAGCTTATTTGGTCTATTGAGTGTATTGACTTCATTTGGTCTTACTTTGGTCAACTGGTCCATTTAGTCACTAGGAAGTTAGGTAACTAAAGGTGATGTAATGAACCTTTGGTTTATTGAGTGTTTAGCTTCATTTGGTCTTACTTTGATCAATTCATCCATTTTAGTCACTAGGATGTGTAGATAACCAAAGGATGTTGTAATGAGCTTATTTGGTCCTAATTGAGTGTATTGAGCTTCATTTGGTCTTACTTTGGTCAACTGGTCCATGTTAGTCACTAGGAAAGTGTAGGTAACTAAAGTTGATGTAATGAACCATTTTGGTCTTAATTGAGTGTATTAAGCTTCATTTGGTCTTACTTGATCAATTCATCCATTTTAGTCACTAGGATGTTGTAGATAACAAAGGATGGATGTAATGAGCCTATTTTGGTCCTAATTGAGTGTATTGAGCTTCATTTGGTCTTACTTTGGTCAATGGCTCCATTTTAGTCACTAGGATGTTGTAGATATCCAAAGGATGATGTAATGAGCCTATTTGGTCCTAATTGAGTGTATTGAGCTTCATTTGGTCTTACTTGGTCAATGGCTCCATTTTAGTCACTAGGATGTTGTAGATAACCAAAGGATGTGTAATGAGCCTATTTTGGTCCTAATTGAGTGTATTGAGCTTCATTTGGTCTTACTTTGGTCAATGGCTCCATTTTAGTCACTAGGATGTTGTAGATAACCAAAGGATGGTGTAATGAGCCTATTTTGGTCCTAATTGAGTGTATTGAGCTTCATTTGGTCTTACTTTGGTCAATGCATCCATTTAGTCACTAGGAAGGTTGTAGATAACCAAAAGGATGATGTAATGAGCCTATTTTGGTCCTAGATTGAGTCGTTACTTGCAAGCCCTATCTGATTTGGTACTTGAACTATTTGTCTAATATATGAGCTCATTTTTATTGGTCATCTTTAGTCACTAGGATGTTGTAGATAACCAAAGGATGATGTAATGAGCCTATTTTGGTCCTAATTGAGTGTATTGAGCTTCATTTGGTCTTACTTTGGTCAATGGCTCCATTTTAGTCACTAGGATGTTGTAGATAACCAAAGGATGATGTAATGAGCCTATTTGGTCCTAATTGAGTGTATTGAGCTTCATTTGGTCTTACTTTGGTCAATGGCTCCATTTTAGTCACTAGGATGTTGTAGATAACCAAAGGATATGTAATGAGCCTATTTTGGTCCTAATTGAGTGTATTGAGCTTCATTTGGTCTTACTTTGGTCAATGGCTCCATTTTAGTCACTAGGATGTTGTAGATAACAAAGGATGATGTAATGAGCCTATTTTGGTCCTAATTGAGTGTATTGAGCTTCATTTGGTCTTACTTTGGTCAATGGCTCCATTTTAGTCACTAGGATGTTGTAGATAACCAAAGGATGATGTAATGAGCCTATTTTGGTCCTAATTGAGTGTATTGAGCTTCATTTGGTCTTACTTTGGTCAATGGCTCCATTTTAGTCACTAGGATGTTGTAGGATAACCAAAGGATGATGTAATGAGCTATTTTGGTCTAATTGAGTGTATTGAGCTTCATTTGGTCTTACTTTGGTCATGGCTCCATTTTAGTCACTAGGATGTGTAGATAACAAAGGATGATGTAATGAGCCTATTTTGGTCCTAATTGAGTGTATTGAGCTTCATTTGGTCTTACTTTGGTCAATGGCTCCATTTTAGTCACTAGGATGTTGTAGATAACCAAAGGATGATGTAATGAGCCTATTTGGTCCTAATTGAGTGTATTGAGCTTCATTTGGTCTTACTTGGTCAATGGCTCCATTTTAGTCACTAGGATGTTGTAGATAACCAAAGGATGATGTAATGAGCCTATTTTGGTCCTAATTGAGTGTATTGAGCTTCATTTGGTCTTACTTTGGTCAATGGCTCCATTTTAGTCACTAGGATGTTGTAGATAACCAAAGGATGATGTAATGAGCCTATTTTGGTCCTAATTGAGTGTATTGAGCTTCATTTTGGTCTTACTTTGGTCAATGCTCCATTTTAGTCACTAGGATGTTGTAGATAACCAAAGGATGATGTAATGAGCCTATTTTGGTCCTAATTGAGTGTATTGAGCTTCATTTGGTCTTACTTTGGTCAATGCTCCATTTTAGTCACTAGGATGTTGTAGATAACAAAGGATGATGTAATGAGCCTATTTTGGTCCTAATTGAGTGTATTGAGCTTCATTTGGTCTTACTTTGGTCAATGGTCCATTTTAGTCACTAGGAATGTGTAGATAACCAAAGATGATGTAATGAGCCTATTTTGGTCCTAATTGAGTGTATTGAGCTTCATTTGGTCTTACTTTGGTCAATGGCTCCATTTTAGTCACTAGGATGTTGTAGATAACCAAAGGATGATGTAATGAGCCTATTTTGGTCCTAATTGAGTGTATTGAGCTTCATTTGGTCTTACTTTGGTCAATGGCTCCATTTTAGTCACTAGGATGTTGTAGATAACCAAAGGATGATGTAATGAGCCTATTTTGGTCCTAATTGAGTGTATTGAGCTTCATTTGGTCTTACTTTGGTCAATGCTCCATTTTAGTCACTAGGATGTTGTAGATAACAAAGGATGATGTAATGAGCCTATTTTGGTCCTAATTGAGTGTATTGAGCTTCATTTGGTCTTATTTGGTCAATGGCTCCATTTTAGTCACTAGGATGTTGTAGATAACCAAAGGATGATGTAATGAGCCTATTTTGGTCTAATTGAGTGTATTGAGCTTCATTTGGTCTTACTTTGGTCAATTCATCCATTTTAGTCACTAGGATGTTGTAGATAACCAAAGGATGATGTAATGACCTATTTTGGTCCTAATTGAGTGTATTGAGCTTCATTTGGTCTTACTTTGGTCAATGCTCCATTTAGTCACTAGGAAGTTGTAGATAACCAAAGGATGATGTAATGAGCCTATTTTGGTCCTAATTGAGTGTATTGAGCTTCATTTGGTCTTACTTTGGTCAATGCTCCATTTTAGTCACTAGGATGTTTAGATAACCAAAGGATGATGTAATGAGCCTATTTTGGTCCTAATTGAGTGTATTGAGCTTCATTTGGTCTTACTTTGGTCAATGGCTCCATTTTAGTCACTAGGATGTTGTAGATAACCAAAGGATGATGTAATGAGCCTATTTTGGTCCTAATTGAGTGTATTGACCTTCATTTGGCCTTACTTTGGACAATGGCTCCATTTTAGTCACTAGGAGGTTGTAGATAACCAAAGGATGATGTAATGAGCCTATTTTGGTCCTAATTGAGTGTATTGAGCTTCATTTGGTCTTACTTTGGTCAATGGCTCCATTTTGTCACTAGGATGTTGTAGATAACCAAAGATGGTGTAATGAGCCTATTTTGGTCTTAATTGATGTATTACTTCATTTGGTCTTACTTGGCAATGCTCCATTTTAGTCACTAGGAAGGTTTAATAACAAAGGATGATGTAATAACCTATTTTGTCCTATTGAGTGTATTGACCTTCATTTAGTCTTACTTTGGTCAATAGCTCCATTTTAGTCACTAGGATGTTGTAGATAACCAAAGGATGATGTAATAAGCCTATTTTGGTCCTAATTGAGTGTATTGAGCTTCATTTGGTCTTACTTTGGTCAATGGCTCCATTTTAGTCACTAGGATGTTGTAAATAACCAAAGGATGAGATAATGAGCCTATTTGGTCCTAATTGAGTGTATTGACCTTCATTTGGTCTTACTTTGGACAATGGCTCCATTTTAGCACTAGGATGTCTTAGATAACCAAAGGATGATGTAATGAGCCTATTTTGGTCTAATTGAGTGTATTGAGCTTCATTTGGTCTTACTTTGGTCAAGGCTCCATTTTAGTCACTAGGGAGGTTGTAGATAACCAAAGGATGATGTAATGAGCCTATTTGGTCCTAATTGAGTGTATTGAACTTCATTTGGTCTTACTTGGTCAATACTCCATTTAGTCACTAGGAAGTTGTAGATAAAAAAGGATGATGTAATGAGCCCTATTTTGGTCCTGATTGAGTGTATTGAGCCTCATTTGTCTTAATTTGGTTCAATGGCTCCATTTTAGTCACTAGGATGTCTTAGATAACCAAAGGATGATGTAATGAGCCTATTTTGGTCCTAATTGAGTGTATTGAGCTTCATTTGGTCTTACTTTGGTCAATGGCTTCATTTTAGTCACTAAGATGTTGTAGATAACCAAAGGATGATGTAATGAGCCTATTGTGTCCTAATTGAGTGTATTGAGCTTCATTTGGTCTTACTTTGGACAATGGCTCCATTTTAGTCCACTAGGAAGGTTTAAATAAACAAAGGATGATGTAATGAGCCTATTTGGTCCTAATGAGTGTATTGAGCTTCATTGGTCTTACTTTGGTCAATGGCTCCATTTTAGTCACTAGGATGTCTTAGATAACCAAAGGATGATGTAATGAGCCTATTTTGGTGCTAATTGAGTGTATTGAGCTTCATTTGGTCTTACTTTGGTCAATGGCTCCATTTTAGTCACTAGGATGTTGTAGATAACCAAAGGATGATGTAATGAGCCTATTTTGGTCCTAATTGAGTGTATTGAGCTTCATTTGGTCTTACTTTGGTCAATGGCTCCATTTTAGTCACTAGGATGTTGTAGATAACCAAAGGATGATGTAATGAGCCTATTTTGGGTATAATTGAGTGTATTGATCTTCATTTGGTCTTACTTTGGTCAATAGCTCCATTTTAGTCACTAGGAAGGTTTAGATAAAAAAAGGATGATGTAATGAGCCTATTTTGGTTCTGATTGAGTGTATTGAGCCTCATTTGGTCTTAATTTGTTGAATGGCTCCATTTTAGTCACTAGGATGTCTTAGATAACCAAAGGATGATGTAATGAGCCTATTTTGGTCCTAATTGAGTGTATTGAGCTTCATTTTGGTCTTACTTTGGTCAATGGCTCCATTTTAGTCACTAAGATGTTGTAGATAACCAAAGGATGATGTAATGAGCCTATTTTGGTCCTAATTGAGTGTATTTAGATTCATTTGGTCTTACTTTGGACAATAGCTCCATTTTAGTCACTAGGAAGGTTTAGATAAACAAAGGATGATGTAATGAGCCCTATTTGGTCCTAATTGAGTGTATTGAGCTTCATTTGGTCTTACTTTGGTCAATGGCTCCATTTTAGTCACTAGGATGTCTTAGATAACCAAAGGATGATGTAATGAGCCTATTTTGGTCCTAATTGAGTGTATTGAAATTCATTTAGTCTTAGTTTGGTCAATGGCTCCATTTTAGTCACTAGGATGTTGTAGATAACCAAAGGATGATGTAATGAGCCTATTTTGGTCCTAATTGAGTGTATTGAGCTTCATTTGGTATTACTTTGGTCAATGGCTTCATTTAGTCACTAGGATGTTGTAGATAACCAAAGGATGATGTAATGAGCCTATTTTGATCCTATTGAGTGTATTGAGCTTCATTTGGTCTTACTTTGGTCAATGGCTCCATTTTAGTCACTAGGATGTTGTAGATAACAAAGGATGATGTAATGAGCTAATTTGGTCCTAATTGAGTGTATTGAGCTTCATTTGGTCTTACTTTGGTCAATGGCTCCATTTTAGTCACTAGGATGTTGTAGATAACCAAAGGATGATGTAATGAGCCTATTTTGTCCTAATTGAGTGTATTGAGCTTAATTTGGTCTTACTTTGGTCAATGCTCCATTTAGTCACTAGGAAGGTTTAGATAACCAAAGGATGATGTAATGAGCCTATTTTGGTCCTAATTGAGTGTATTGAGCTTCATTTGGTCTTACTTTGGTCAATGGCTCCATTTTAGTCACTAGGATGTCTTAGATAACCAAAGGATGATGTAATGAGCCTATTTTGGTCCTAATTGAGTGTATTGAGCTTCATTTGGTCTTACTTTGGTCAATGGCTCCATTTTAGTCACTAGTGAAAGTGTATGTGTGCACGAGAAGGGGGGGGTTGAATCGTGCAAGTTTTAAAATTGCTTGTTAAAACTTTTACTTAGAAAGCTGTTTTTACTCAGAAGGTATGATTAAGAGTTTGCAGCGGAAATGCTTTTCTGAGAAGATTAAGTTCTGAGAACTTAGTCTTTCTAAGAAAGTTCCTTTCTGAGAGATTTAAGAAAATGACTTAAGAGTTTAGTTTCTTAAAGCTTTCTGATTTTAATCAATAAGGTTTTCACGAGACCTATTAATTAAAGTTGTGATAGAGTTTTTCTCAAAGATTTGGACACGTAATGAGTTAGGGAGAAAAGCTTAACACAAGGGATTTTATACTGGTTCGTTATAACCAACCTACTCCAGTCCTCAACCTTCAGTTGAGAGTTCTTAGATATTCTTCTTAATGTGCCTTCCCAGACAACACTGCCTTTACTAAGTAAAGGACTTCCACCACCTCACAACCCGAAGTGGATTTCCTTGCCTCACACTAGAGGACTTCCTTGCCTCACACTAGAGGACTTCCTTGCCTCACACTAGAGGACTTCCTTGCCTCACACTAGAGGACTTCCTTGCTTAAACAATTAAGACTTCCTTGCCAACAATTAAGGACTCCTTGCCTCAAACACTAGAGGACTTTAAAAACTGCCTTCAAACAACGAAGGACTTAGCGTTTTTCAGAAGTTTGTTTTGATCGAAAACAACTACCAAGACTAAGTTACAAACCTAGTTTTATACTTAGTAGACTTCTAGATTAACTTACAAATGTAAGAATTTACACCAATTCAGAACTAGAGATTTGGCAAAGTTAGAAAAACAATTTCGTAAAAATTGTCTTTCTGAGAAGTTCTAAGTTTTCGCAAAATGATTTTCAATTCAACAGAGTTTTGGCACGTTTAATCAGAGTTTTGCGCAAGAGTTTCGTCACATTGCTCTGGAATTGAACTCATATATAGGCATCAAAGAGCCGCGAAATTAGAGGCTTTCACTTTGCTTATGTGGCTGTGTCCTTTTCAGAACGGCTCCCTGCTACAGTCAGCGCAAAATGAGGAACTTTTCAGAACTGCACAGTGCGTGTTCCCACTTCCTTGGCTAGTTGTAGCGAGCTTTCTGAGTCTGTTTGCACTTCCTTGAGTCCAGACACTTGGTTGCTTCTGAGTCCAACCTTCTAAGAGTTGTACGGACTTCTGAGGCTAACCTTCTGAGGAAGACCCTTCTGAGAACTCCTAGTCGCGAGGTCTTCTGAGACCCTTCTGAGGCGACAGTGTTCTTTCCTCAGAAACATGTTTTCACCTTCTGCGCTTCTGAGATATCCTTTCTGATATCTTTGGCACTATGCTTTTATCAATTCATCTCGAGGTTACTTGATGTTTTGTCTTGTCTTTGCTCATGGCATTGCAATAATTTATAGCTTTCTGAGACACTTAGCGCACATATTAGCAAAACCTTAAGTAAAATTTTATACTTATGGCTTACCTTGTTATCATTAAAACTTTCATGACTCTAAGAGAATGTGCTTAATTCTCTCAGGGTTCTGGAGCTTACAATCTCCCCCTTTTTGATGATAACAACTTAAGTCTTAAGATAATAATTTTGCTTAAGTTCAGAAGTGTTTCTGAGTAAGTTCATAACTTATTCAGAATTCACTTTTGCTTTCTTAGAAACTAATTTAGCTTTCTGAGAGAAGGCTTCGTTATTTTTCTTAGAAGACTGAGATAATCAACAGTTCAAGTATGCAATGTATGATTACTGTTTGAGATTATCAGTTTCATAGCATGTATTTCATGATAATGTATCTATGAGATTCAGAAATATCAAGCTAAGTAAATCAAGAGATGCCAAAAAATAAATAATAAAAGAAGCATAAGATAGGTAAAACATGAGATGCCAAAGAAATGATTTTTCATTTATGGTTTTGTAAAGATACAAAAGATTTGGCCCCTAAATTGTTGCTCCCCCTAAGTTCTAGCCTAGTGTTTACAATAGCCAATGTACAAAAATTTTATCATTTATCTACTCCCCCTTTGTTACATCAAAAAGGGTGGCTAAGATATATAAACGCCATCATTGACTTAGAACTACTGCCGTCTGGCAATGTAGCGTAGCAGCTGGCATATCTCCATGAGAATCTCGCTCTGAGTCGCATTCTGAGCGCATTCTGGAGGGAGGTCAGAGGCAGTGGAAGGCTGTTGAGAAGATGAGGGTTGAGATGAAGGAGGACGAGAGACTTCAGCCTCAAGTACTTCATCGATTATATCCCTTGTTTGATATTCAGGAGGTCTTCTTCTTGGACAGCTTTACCTTCAATAGCAGCAAGGTCAATCGAAGGCTGCCTTTGAGTATCCTCAGCAACTAGAGCAAGGTCTAGATCAGAGGTTGCCTAGCTGATGGTTGCTCCATAGTCTGAGCCTCGTCGGGGAGGTTGAAGGTTGATATTTGGCTATGCATGGCTTCAATGCGCTTCAACTTCTCAGTTCGACCAAAGAAAGGCCGAAATTGCACAGAGGGTGGGTGACTACCATCCTTCCCAGCTGAAAGCCAGAACCGATCATTGAGTCCGTTATGGAGAAGGTGGGACCTTGTTGATCAAAGGATGTAGGAGGAACCTCTGTTATATCTTGAGGAGGAACCTCTGGTTCCTTCTGAGAGTCCTTCTCAGAGAGAGTTCCTTCTAAGGAACTGTGGGCAACAAATGCCTCAACTGCTGCAACTCCGGCAGCCATGGTAGCGTCAGCGCCCACCTCTGAGCTGAGCCCAGTGCTGGTGGTCCCTGGCACTACGTGTGTTGAGTCATGAGTGTCCTCATGTTCCAGAGGGATCTCAGAAGAGAGGAGACCAACCTCAGAAGTTGGTTCAATGAAGCGTTCCTCATTGTAGTTGTTGTTGTTGTTGCATCGGAGCAGCTTCTGGAGTCTCAGAAGGTTGATCCAGCGCCTTCTGGACATCGAGCATCGTCTGAGCCAAGGACTCAGCATTCACAGTGGCAACTTCAGTTGTGGTTGCCTCAGAAAGTTCCACCATAGAAACCTCAGATGGCTTCTTCTGGGCTCTTTCTTGGAGCTTCCAGCATCTGGAGTGATGCACAATGTGAAAGCGTGCCGCATTTTCTTCCTCGGAAGAGGAATCAGCGACATTTCCTTCATGCCCCTGAATGTCTTCTCTGGTGGGGGAGACATGTCCAGATGGGGA
>RYYW01000592.1:11069-22895 GCA_013621005.1 Aeschynomene evenia | reverse complement strand
TTTAGATAGCCAAAGATGATGTAATGAGCCTAATTTAGTCCTAATTGAGTGTATTGAGCATCATTTGGTCTTACTTTGGTCAATGGCTCCATTTTAGTCACTAGGAAGTTTAGATAGCCAAAGGATGATGTAATGAGCCTATTTTAGTCCTAATTGACTGTATTGAGCATCATTTGGTCTTACTTTGGTCAATGGCTCATTTAGTCACTAGATTGTAGATAACCAAAGATGATGTAATGAGCCTTTTGGTCCTAATTGAGTGTATTGAGCTCCATTTGGTCTTACTTGGTCAATGGCTCCATTTTAGTCACTAGGAAGTTTTGATAACCAAAGGATGATGTAATGAGCCTATTTTGGTCCTAATTGAGTGTATTGAGCTCCATTTGGTCTTACTTTGGTCAATGGCTCATTTTAGTCACTAGGAGGTTTAGATAACCAAAGGATGATGTAATGAGCCTATTTAGTCCTAATTTAATGTAATGAGCATCATTTCGTATTACTCTGGTCAAAGGCTCCATTTTAGTGACTAGGATGTTGTAGATAACCAAAGGATGATGTAATGAGCCTATTTGGTCCTAATGAGTGTATTGAGCTCCATTTGGTCTTACTTTGATCAATTCGTCCGTTTTAGTCAATAGGAAGGTTTAGATAACCAAAGGATGATGTAATGAGCCTATTTTGGTCCTAATTGAGTGTATTGAGCTCCATTTGGTCTTACTTTGGTCAATGGCTCCATTTTAGTCACTAGGAAGGTTTAGATAACCAATGCATGATATAATGAGCCTATTTTGGTCCTAATTTAGTGTATTGAGCTCCATTTGGTCTTACTTTGGTCAATGGCTCCATTTTAGTCACTAGGAAGCTTTAGATAGCCAAAGTATGATGTAATGAGCCTAATTTAGTCCTAATTGAGTGTATTGAGCATCATTTGGTCTTACTTTGGTCAATGGCTCCATTTTAGTCACTAGGAAGCTTTAGATAGCCAAAGGATGATGTAATGAGCCTATTTAGTCCTAATTGACTGTATTGAGCATCATTTGGTCTTACTTTGGTCAATGGCTCATTTTAGTCACTAAGATTGTAGATAACCAAAGGATGATGTAATGAGCCTATTTTGGTCCTAATTGAGTGTATTGAGCTCCATTTGGTCTTACTATGGTCAATGGCTCCATTTTAGTCACTAGGAAGTTTTTGATAACCAAAGGATGATGTAATGAGCCTATTTGGTCCTAATTGAGTGTATTGAGCTCCATTTGGTCTTACTTTGGTCAATGGCTCTATTTTAGTCACTAGGACGGTTTAGATAACCAAAGGATGATGTAATGAGCCTATTTTAGTCCTAATTTAATGTAATGAGCATCATTTCGTATTACTCTGGTCAAAGGCTCCATTTTAGTGACTAGGATGTTGTAGATAACCAAAGGATGATGTAATGAGCCTATTTTGGTCCTAATTGAGTGTATTGAGCTCCATTTGGTCTTACTTTGATCAATTCGTCCGTTTTAGTCAATAGGAAGGTTTAGATAACCAAAGGATGATGTAATGAGCCTATTTTGGTCCTAATTGAGTGTATTGAGCTCCATTGGTCTTACTTTGGTCAATGGCTCCATTTTAGTCACTAGGAAGGTTAGATAACCAATGCATGATATAATGAGCCTATTTTGGTCCTAATTTAGTGTATTGAGCTCCATTTGGTCTTACTTTGGTCAATGGCTCCATTTTAGTCACTATAAAGGTTTAGATAGCCAAAGGATGATGTAATGAGCCTATTTTGGTCCTAATTGAGTGTATTGAGCATCATTTGGTCTTACTTTGGTCAATGGCTCTATTTTAGTCACTAGGAAAGTTTAGATAACCAAAGGATGATGTAATGAGCCTATTTTGGTATAATTGAGTGTACTGAGCATCATTTCGTCTTACTTTGGTCAATGGCTCCATTTTAGTCACTAGGAAGGTTTAGATAACCAAAGGATGATGTAATGAGCCTATTTTGGTCCTAATTGAGTGTATTGAGCTCCATTTTGTCTTACTTTGGTCAATGGCTCCGATTTAGTCACTAGGAAGGTTTAGATAGCTAAAGGATGATGTAATGAGCCTATTTTAGTCCTAATTGAGTGTATTGAGCATCATTTGGTCTTACTTTGGTCAATGGCTCCATTTTAGTCACTAGGATTGTAGATAACCAAAGGATGATGTAATGAGCCTATTTTGGTCCTAATTGAGTGTATTGAGCTCCATTTGGTCTTACTTTGGTCAATGGCTCCATTTTAGTCACTAGGAAGGTTTAGATAACCAAAGGATGATGTAATGAGCCTATTTTTGTCCTAATTGAGTGTATTGAGCTCCATTTGGTCTTACTTTGATCAATGGCTCCATTTAAGTCACTACGAAGGTTTAGATAGCCAAAGGATGATGTAATGAGCTTATTTTAATCCTAGTTGAGTGTATTGAGCATCATTTGGTCTTACTTTGGTCAATGGCTCAATTTTAGTCACTAGGAAGGTTTAGATAACCAAAGGATGTTGTAATGAGCCTATTTTGGTCCTAATTGAGTGTATTGAGCTCCATTTGGTCTTACTTTGGTCATTGGCTCTATTTTAGTCACTAGGAAGGTTTAGATAACCACAGGATGATGTAATGAACCTATTTTAGTCCTATTTGATTGTAATGAGCATCATTTCGTATTACTTTGGTCAAAGGCTCCATTTTTGTCACTAGGATATTGTAGATAACCAAAGGATGATGTAATGAGCCTATTTTGGTCCTAATTGAGTGTATTGAGCTTCATTAGGTCGTACTTTGACCAATTCCTCCATTTTAGTCACTAGGAAGGTTTAGATAACCAAAGGATGATGTAATGAGCCTATTTTGGTCCTAATTGAGTGTATTGAGCTCCATTTGGTCTTACTTTGGTCAATGGCTCTATTTTAGTCACTTGGAAGGTTTAGATAACCAAAGGATGATGTAATGAGCCTATTTTAGTCCTAATTAAGTGTATTGAGCATCATTTGGTCTTACTTTGGTCAATGGCTCCATTTTAGTCACTAGGAAGCTTTAGATAGCCAAAGTATGATGTAATGAGCCTAATTTAGTCCTAATTGAGTGTATTGAGCATCATTTGGTCTTACTTTGGTCAATGGCTCCATTTTAGTCACTAGGAAAGTTTAGATAACCAAAGATGATGTAATGAGCCTATTTTGGTAATTGAGTGTACTGAGCATCATTTCGTCTTACTTTGGTCAATGGCTCCATTTAAGTCACTAGGATGTTGTAGATAACCAATGGATGATGTAATGAGCCTATTTTGGTCCTAATTGAGTGTATTGAGCTTCATTAGGTCTTACTTTGATCAATTCTTCCATTTTAGTCACTAGGAAGGTTTAGATAACCAAAGGATGATGTAAGGAGCCTATTTTGGTCCTAATTGAGTGTATTGAGCTCCATTTGGTCTTACTTTGGTCAATGGCTCCATTTTAGTCACTAGGAAGGTTTAGGTAGCCAAAGGATGATGTAATGAGGCTATTTTAGTCCTAATTGAGTGTATTGAGCATCATTTGGTCTTACTTTGGTCAATGGCTCCATTTTAGTCACTAGGATTGTAGATATCCAAAGGATGATGTAATGAGCCTATTTTGGTCCTAATTGAGTGTATTGAGCTCCATTTGGTCTTACTATGGTCAATGGCTCCATTTTAGTCACTAGGAAGTTTTTGATAACCAAAGGATGATGTAATGAGCCTATTTTGGTCCTAATTGAGTGTATTGAGCTCCATTTGGTCTTACTTTGGTCAATGGCTCTATTTTAGTCACTAGGAAGGTTTAGATAACCAAAGGATGATGTAAGGAGCCTATTTTGGTCCTAATTGAGTGTATTGAGCTCCATTTGGTCTTACTATGGTCAATGGTGTAAGCTCCAGAACCCTTCTGAGAGAATTAAACATAATTCTCTTAGAGTTATGAAAGTTTTAATGATAACAAGGTAAGCCATAAGTATAAAATTTTACTTAAGGTTTTGCTAATATGTGCGCTAAGTGTCTCAGAAAGCTATAAACTATTGCAATGCCATGAGCAAAGACCAAGACAAAACATCAAGTAGCCTTGAAATCAATTGATAAAATCATAGCGCCAAAGATATCAGAAAGGATGTCTCAGAAGCGCTGAAGGTGAAAACATGTTTCTGAGGAAAGAACACTGTCGCCTCAGAAAGGTCTCAGAAGACCTTGCGACCAGTAGTTCTCAGAAGGATCTTCCCTCAGAAGGTTTGCCTCAGAAGTCCGTACAACTCTTAGAAGGTTGGACTCAGAAGCAACCAAGTGTCTGGACTCAAGGAAGTGCAAACAGACTCAGAAAGCTCGCTACAACTAGCCAAGGAAGTGGGAACACGCGCACTGTGCAGTTCTGAAAAGTTCCTCATTTTGCGCTGACTGTAGCAGGGAGCCGTTCTGAAAAGGACACAGCCACATAAGCAAAGTGAAAGCTTCTAATTTCGCGGCTCTTTGATGCCTATATATATGAGTTCAATTCCAGAGCAATGTGACAAAACTCTTGCGCTAAAAATCTTGATTAAACGTGCCAAAACTCTGTTGAATTGAAAATCATTTGCGAAAACTTAGAACTTTCTCAGAAAGACAATTTTTACGAAATTGTTCTTCTAACTTTGCAAAATCTTCTAGTTCTGAATTGGTGTAAATTCTTACATTTGTAAGTTAATTCTAGAAGTCTACTAAGTGTAAAACTAGGTTTGTAACTTAGTCTTGGTAGTTGTTTTCGATCAAAACAAACCTTCGAAAAACGCTAAGTCCTTCTTTGTGTGAAGGCAGTTTTAAGTCCTCTAGAGTTTGAGGCAAAGTACAAAGTCCTTAATTGTTTAAGGCAAGTAAGTCCTTAATTGTTTAAGGCAAGGAAGTCCTCTAGTGTGAGGCAAGGAAATCCACTTCGGGCTGTGAAGTGGTGGAAGTCCTTTACTTGGTAAAGGCAGTGTTGCCTGGGAAGGCACATTAAGAAGAATATCTAAGAACTCTCAACTGAAGGTTGAGGACTGGAGTAGGTTGGTTATAACCGAACCAATATAAAATCCTTTGTGTCCAAATCTTTGAGAAAAACACTATCACAACTTTAATTAAGAGGTCTCGTGAAAACCTTATTGATCAAAATCAGAAAGCCTTTAAGAAACTCAAACCTTAAATCGTTTTCTTAAAATCTCTCAGAAAGGAACTTTCTCAGAAAGACTAAGTTCTCAGAAACTTAATCTTCTCAGAAAGCATTTTCCGCTGCAAACTCTTAATCATACCTTCTGAGTAAAAACAGCTTTCTAAGTAAAACTTTTAACAAGCAATTTTAAAACTTGCACGATTCAACCCCCCCCTTCTCGTGCACACATACACTTTCAATTGGCATCAGAGCTCGGTCCTTAAGGGGTTGAGCACTTCGCAGTGTCAAGGAAAAAGATCCACGAAGGGAAATATGAACTCACCAGCTGCATTCATATCAGATGGGGCTTCAATAAACAGACCTCCGATGTTTCTCGGAGACAGCTTCGACTACTGGCGCGACAGGATGACGTTGTTCATCAAGCACACCAGTTTGGACTTATGGGATAGGATCGAGAATGGAGACTATCAGCCTCTGCAGACAATCACAGAGGACGCTGTGGTTGCAACAGATGCTGAGCTAGGAGTGGCACCTCCAGCACTCAGAACCTATACAAGACGAGTCCCTAAGGATGAATGGACTCAAGAAATGAAGGAGAAGATACAACTCAACTTCAAAGCCAAGTATATTCTCCTCTGTGCTTTACCCAAGGTAGAATATGACAAAATTGTGTCATGTGATACTGCACAAGAGATTTGGGAAAGACTTCACATGCTGCATGAAGGTAATGACGAAGTCAAGGAAACAAAAATCTCAATGCTCGTACACAAATACGAGTCCTTCAGCATGCAGCCTGAGGAAACTATTGACAGCATGTCAATAAGGTTTCTCCATATTATCAATCAGCTGAAAGTCTTGGGAAAGACGTATTCAAACGCTGAGATGGTAAGAAAAATCCTCAGAAGTCTCTCTGCAAAATGGCGCCCTAAGGTCACAGCAATCCAGGAAGCCAAGGATCTAAATCAGCTAGGTTTGGATGTACTATTTGGTTCGCTCAGAACGCATGAGATCGAACTGGAAGGGTTGCTCGGAGGACCATCCGCTTCCTCCAGACCTCAGAAGGGATTGGCCCTGAACAGTCAAGTCAGAAAGTCTTCCAAAGCTTTCAAAGCTGAAGAAGCTTCTGAGTCTGACAATGATGAAGGCTCAGAATCCGACGAAGACGACATCTCTCTCCTAGTAAAGAAAATGAAGAAAGCCTGGAGAAAGAGGCCAAACAAAAGCAAGGAATTCACTCCTAAGAAAGGAAAGTCAAAGCCTTCAGATGCCACATGCTTTGGATGTGGAGAAAAAGGCCACTTCAAGACGGAGTGCCCACAAAACAAAGGGAAGAAGAAATTCATTCCCAGAAAGAAAAAGAAGGCAATGGCTGCAACCTGGAGTGATTCAGAAGACGAAGCTTCTGAAGCAGCAAGTGAGGAAGAAGAAGCTAATGTTTGCTTCATGGCAGGAACTGACTACATTCTGGAAACAGAATCTGAGTCAGAAGAGGAACATCATCAAGCGCTGCTCCACCACCACGATGAGCAGTGGTACCTTGACAGTGGCTGCTCGAGGCACATGACTGGAAGCAAGCACTGGTTCAAAAGTCTCAAGCCTAAGAAAGGCGGAACAGTGCGATTCGGTGATGGCGCTAAGGGGAGAGTCACTGCAATCGGAGATGTTGGTAAGGATTCCTCTCACCAAATCTCAGATGTACTTTTGGTCGATGGCTTAACTCACAATCTATTAAGCATTAGTCAATTTTGTGACAAAGGCTTAAAGGTTGAGTTTTATGCCAAGTATTGTCATGTGATTAATCTCACAACTGACAAGATCGTTCTGGAAGGAAAACGTGTTGGTAACATCTATGTTATCCATCTGGATGATCTAAAGGATCAAAATGTGGAATGCCTTGTCTCTGTCCAAGAAGACAAATGACTGTGGCATAAGAAACTTGGTGATGCCCATATGAGACTTCTTTCTGAACTCTCTCAGAAAGGACTTGTAAAGGGCCTTCCCAGAATTAAGTATCAGAAGGATGCAACCTGCGACTTCTGTGAAAAAGGGAAACAGACCAAGGCTTCCTTTCCCAGTAAAAGGGGTATCTCTACTCAGAAACCCCTGGAACTGCTCCACATGGATCTCTTTGGACCAACCAGAACAGCTTCCCTTTCTGGAAAACGCTATGGTCTTGTCATAGTGGATGATTACTCCAGATTCACTTGGGTTTTCTTTCTAGCTTCTAAGGAAGAAACTTTTGAGAAGTTCAAAGCATTTGCGAAAAGAGTTTCAACAGAAAAGGATTCGCACATTCATGCCATTAGATCAGATCATGGTGGTGAATTTGAGAATCATGCTTTTGAAAAACTCTGTGAAAATCTGGGCATTGCTCACGAATTCTCTTCTCCCAGAACTCCTCAACAAAATGGAGTAGCTGAGAGAAAGAATCGAAGCCTTCAAGAGATGGCAAGAACAATGCTCTTAGAAAGTGGACTTTCGAAAGGTTTCTGGGCTGAAGCAGTAAATACTTCATGCTACATTCAGAATCGAGTCTTTTTGAGACCAATTCTGAAAAAGACACCTTACGAGCTGTGGAAGAATAAAATACCAAACATTTCTTATTTCCATGTATTTGGTTCTTCTTGTTTCATTCTCAACACAAAGGACAAACTCTCTAAGTTTGATCCTAAGTCCGATGATGGATACTTCCTAGGATACTCCTCAGTCTCTAAAGCTTACAGAGTATATAACAAAAGGAGTAAATGTGTTGAAGAGACAATCCATATTAAGTTCAAAGAACTTAGTAAGGACCTGTCTCAAAAAGATGCTAACTTAGAAGATGAATTTGAGAAACTTAACATCTCTTCTGAGAAAGCCAAAAGGAAAATTCTTATAGATGATGAGACTGACTTCCAACCCATGGAACAATCATCTTCATCTAAAGAAAAATCTAGTAACAACATCAAAGCTCCAGAACCTAGAGAATCTACTTCTCCAAATACAATGGAACCTAGATTCTCAGAAGGACAAGCTTCTGATGACTCAGAAAGAGAACCTTCTGTGTCTCGTTCTCAGAACCCTACTCATAAAGGGATCAGAGGTTCAAGAGACTTGAAGAACATCTCTCAAAATGAAGTCTTGGGCAATCCAGAAAGTGGCGTAAGAACCAGAAGGAACTATACAAATCTTGCTATGGTTTCTGAACTCGAACCAGATTCCATAGAAGAGGCGTTAGATGATCCTAGCTGGGTAAATGCCATGCAGGATGAACTTGACCAATTCGAGAGAAATCAAGTTTGGAAACTGACTCAGAAACCCAAAGGCAAGAGTGTCATTGGGACTAAATGGGTGTTTCGAAACAAACTTGATGAAAACGGTCAAGTCGTGAGAAACAAGGCCAGATTGGTTGCACAAGGGTACAACCAACAAGAAGGGATAGACTATGATGAAACTTTCGCTCCAGTCGCAAGATTGGAAGCTATCAGAATGTTGCTAGCTTTTGCTGCACACAAAGGTTTCAAACTCTATCAGATGGACGTTAAGTCTGCCTTCTTGAATGGATACCTTTCTGAGGAAGTTTATGTAAAACAACCTCCTGGTTTTGTGAATGATGCATTCCCGGATCATGTATTCAAGCTTACAAAGGCTCTCTATGGTCTGAAACAAGCTCCAAGAGCTTGGTACGATAGATTGAGCTCTTTCCTGCTTCAAAACGGATTCTCAAGAGGGAAAGTGGACACAACTCTTTTACACTCTCAGAAGACTCTGGCTTCTTGATTGTCCAGATTTATGTTGATGACATAATATTTGGCGCAACCAATGAATGCCTCTGCAAAGAATTCTCCAAGCTTATGCAAGGTGAATTCGAGATGAGCATGATGGGAGAGTTAAAATTCTTCCTAGGATTGCAAATCAGCAAGAGTCAGAAGGGACAGTTATTCACCAAGAGAAGTATTACCAAGGAACTTCTGAGGAAGTTTCTGATGGATAAGGCCAAACCCATGAGCACTCCCATGCATCCCTCTCAAGTAATTGACTTGGATGAAGATGGTGAGAAAGTCTCAGAAAGCAACTATCGAGGGATGATTGGCTCACTTCTCTACTTAACTGCCTCCAGACCAGATATCCAACTCAGTGTTGGATCTGTGCTAGATTCCAGTCTAAGCCTAAGCAATCACACTTAACTGCAGTTAAACGAATTTTACGATATTTAAGTGGAACTACTAATCTTGGTCTTTGGTACGAGAAAGGTTGTTCTTCTGATGTTGTAGGTTACTGTGATGCCGACTACGCTGGAGATAGGATAGATCGCAAAAGCACAAGTGGCTGCTGCTGCTTCTTTGGAAAATGCTTGATCACTTGGTCTTGCAAGAAGCAAAATACGATCGCACTATCAACTGCTGAAGCTGAATATGTTTCTGCTGCGAACTGCTGTTCTCAGATGCTCTGGATTAAGAATCAGCTACTTGATTATCAAATAAGGTACACCAAAATCCCTATCCTCTGTGATAATACAAGTGCTATCAACTTAGCTAAAAATCCTATTCAGCATTCTCGATCCAAGCACATTGATATAAAACATCATTTTATCGGGATCATGTGCAAAAAGGCGACATTGAACTCAAATTTGTAAATACTGAGGATCAAATCTCAGATATATTTACAAAGCCTTTACCCGAGGATCGTTTCAATGTTCTGAAAGGATTTCTCAACCTAAGACGTTTCTAAGTGCTTTGAAATTTAAAAACTTTCTCTTAGAAACCCCCCTTAGTCCTAGATTAAACTCTGAGACAAACAATAGAACTAAGCTTCTGAGCTTGAAGTAGGAAACACAGAAAAAACTCTATCTGAGAAAATTTGTTCTCAGAAGACTCATCTCTCAGAAAGGAGATCTTCTGAAACATCTCTCAGAAGGAGGGTTTCTCAGAAGGACCACCTCTCTCAGAAAGGTACCTTCCGAGAAACAAGTTACCAACGGTAACTTTTGGATAAGTGGCAGGAAACGGCTAGTTACGAGCCATGTCTATAAATACTCATAGAATTGTTTCATTTGAGCACTTTACGCTCAAAAACTTACCAAAACTCTGCCAAAACCTCTCCTCGCTTTCCAATCTTCATCTGCTCTCTCTCTCTCTCTCTCTTGTTCTTCTCTATCTCTTCTCAAAACTCAAACCCTTCTTCCAAATGGCCATCTCTGGAGAAATCAAGGGCTTAATGAGAAACAATCTCAATGAGATATCCGAAGATATTCTCTATGACAATGAGGAAATGCAGTCCCTATTCCACAAGACTTATCTCCCACGGAATCTAGCCATGGGAAGGGTATTGCCTCTCAATGTCTACAATCAGGTGGACGAAATTCAATTCACTTTCCTCAAGCAACCTGGATGGCCAGCCATGAGAGTTCCGAGGATGTGTGCTACCCAAATGTGGTGAAGCTTTCTATTCGCAAATAGAAAGTTCACCAACAAAGGGTCAAGAGCAAGATTGGTGACCAACAGATCCGCTTCTCCTCCTCTGACATCAACAAAGTCTTCAAGACCCTGAATGGTGGTGCTGTCATCGCCGACGACCCAGAATGGGTCAAGGAGGTAGATGACTCAGAAGAAGAAGTCGTGACACTTCTGACTGGTAGCAATAGCCTACCACTCAAGGGGGTAAAGGTGCCTCATCTCACGCAAGAGGCTAGAATCATCTTCTCCGTTGTACAACACACCTTCTCCCTAGGATTGGAGACATGGGGAACGTTACGACCATGGATGCCTGCCTGCTATACCACCTGCTGAAGAAGGAAAGAGTATTTTGGGAGGATGGTGCTCAACTACATGATGCACCAGGCTCATCCGAAGAGGGCTCTCACAAGTCTACCTTACGGAAGCCTTCTGACCAGAATCCTCGACCATTTCTCCTTCCCACTTGAAGACTATGAATACGTCTTCAACCACAGTAAGTTCTCCATGGTCACCTTCAACAACATCAAGAAGAAGAAGGTACAGGATACGGGGGCACCTAAGAAGAAGGAGGAAGCACAGCCTTCTAAGGGAGCTGCTGGTCCCATCCAGCCCTCTAAGGCTGAAAAAGGAAAGGAAAAGGTTTCCGATCCTTCAGAAAAGAAGAAGAAGAAGCAAAAGATGACTCATCCTTCTCCAACAAGGGTGACAAGGAGTATGGCTTCTGAGGGAGCTCAGAAGACTCCTCAGAAGGAACCTCCGGTTGTTGAGGCTGCTGAAGACTCAGAAGAAACAACATCTGAGCAACCCATGACCAGAAAAAGGAAAGCACCTCCCACACTCCAAGTCCCAGACGTGCCACCAGAAGGGAAAAAAAACGTGGTCGTTGGTAAAAGCTAACTCTAAAACTCCACCTTCATTTCTTCACTCTTCTTCTACTTCAATTCCTATTTCTGATTCTATTGCTGGTTTTAAACCCACCAAATTTAAACTAAAAACTCCTACATTCCTTGAAATATCAGGGAAAAACTCACAAAGGAGTGGGGATAAAAACCACCAAGAAACAGAGACCCGCCAAAGACGACGGGAAAAGAAATTGTAGCAGTTACTGCTACTGCTGCCACCACGCTGCTGCTACTACTGCAGCTGTTGAAGAAGAAGCAGAAGCTTCTCATCACTCCTCCCCATCTGGGAATGTTTCCCCCACCAGAGAAGACATTCAGGGGAATGGAGGAAATGTTGCG